>JAGFPH010026030.1:0-10591 GCA_018207615.1 Philaenus spumarius
ATAGGAAGCTCTCGATAAATGATTTTTTCATTATTCATGTCAGGTTTTTGCGCCATTTCTCCCACTCATAAGCCCGTGTGCAATTTTTGAGCTATATCGTTCGAAAGGTAAGTAAACTACAATCCTGTGCAAAGGTAATTCAGGTATAGTCGCCGGAACAAAGATAAAAATTGATAGGAAGCTCCAGATAAATTATTGTTTCACTATCAATGTAAGGCAATTGTGCAATTTCTCCCAATCATAAACCCGTGTGCATTTTGTGAGCAATATAATTCGAAACGTAATTAAATTAACTACAATCCTGTGCAAAGTTATTTCAAATACTGTTTCCGGAACAAGGAACAAAATTGATAAGAAGGTCCCGATAAATGTTTTTTTCATTATCCATGTCAAGTTTTTGCGCAATTTCTTCCACTCATAAGCCCGTGTGCAATTTTTGAGCTATATCATTCGAAAGGCAATTAAATTTACTATAATCCTGTGCAAAGGTATATTTGGAACAGTTTTCGGAACAAGGAACAAAACTCATAGGAAACTCTCATTATATAATACTAGTAATTCCGTGATAAGAAAATTCGGCTATAGTAATGCGGCAGTGCTGCTTACGGGTTTTTTTACTAAATAATAATTTATATTTCTAAAACGGTTTAATCTATTGAGATTTTTTGTTAAATAACAATTTCTTTTAATAATCCGTCTCAGAAAGACGGTCATTTAAACATTTTAAATGAGAGTAACTCAGTAATTTTTTATAAAAAATCGCAAAGTAAATTTTTGTTGCCCGTTTCATGCTCTATCCAATGGTATAACATACAAAACTATTCAAAATAATCAATACAAATAATGTTCAAAAAGCGTGTCTTGGTTGCCGTGTATTTTAATTTGGATTTAACTTATGTTTTGAAACTATGTGACTTTCTGGCCTATATAAAATGTTTCCTTGAAAGCGATTAGTATATTGTTCTTTCATTTAATTTAAGATATGTGTTATTCGTAATATTTAAGGAGGTGCTAATTCTTGAGCGAAATGACAGCAATTTCAATTCTAACTGGTTTCTCAAATTTGGTCTGCACAACCATGTATATAATGTGACTGCAGGGAAAAGGTTCTGGCACGTGGCTATGGTTTGAGCCCATACTTTTCTAAAACCATCGTCATGACCTTCCGCTTGCGACTGGCACAGCACAGCCACTGAATTACCCAATGAATCATTTCCCTTGTACAATGTCTTTTCAACAGATGCATCAATGCCTTTTATACCAACCTCAGAAATCGCAGTCCAATAATAATTTATTTCCTTACAATAATTGACCGAGCGTAAGCGAGGTCTCCGTTTTAACTCGACCGTTCGGCATTTCGTCTGTGTGTCTGTCTCACGATTACGGCCAAACGCCTTGACCGATTTTGATGATATTTTGCATGAATGTTCCTTATTCCTAGGCCGAGCCATGTTTATATAAGGTTTTTTTTCCATTTTTCATTTTTAACCCCTTAAATAAAATAAAAATGGCGGCCGGACCGTTTCTCTCAGTGTAACCTTTTTTCCAAAGCCAGTTTGTGGCTTAACCGTAAGTCAAATTTAAAAACTAATAACATTCTGCTAAAAGCAAATTAAATTTTAAACAAAATTGTATTCTTGATTTTTTTTCCGTATCTCTAACGGTAAGCTCACAAAATGGCCGTAAACTTCGAATTTGTTAAAAATCGTCCAAGTTTTTGTATTTCAACCATGTTTTTATACGTTTATTCTAAACCAATTCAAACGTGTTCCATAGTTTTTTTGTAGATAAAGGTTTAAAGAATTCATACATGCCAGTAAAACAAATTATTGAAGGAAAATTAAGAAAGTTATTAGCTCAAGATTTTTTTTTGTGTTTAACGTCCTGCTGTTTTGCACTTAAGGCTAATGAAGACGGGACCTACAGTTTTACGAGGAATCCGAACCACAGCCAACGATGTCTGTTAAGAAACCATTTAGAAAATTATCCGGGGTGAATGGGAATTGAACCCGGAACTTTTCCATTGATGGTTGCCATGACGATTGATAAAGCATTGACGCTTTAACAATCACGGCCACCTTGGCTATTAGCTCAAGAAACAATCACGTTCAGTAACGAAAGGAAAATGTTTAACTTTAGGCCTACATAAAAAGTAGTAAACATTTTTGTAATTTTTTTCAAAAATGTAAAAAAGTTTCGTAATTTAGTTCTAAATAGAATTGTATAAAAATATTTATCAATTTCAAATTTATTATTTTGAAAACACCAGTTTTTATGTTCCTACTACAAGACTGCTAACAAAACTAGGCCTGTTTTGAATAGTAATTCAGGAATACAGTAGGCCTACCGTATATCATTTGCCCAAAAATGACATATTATTATAAGAAAGTGTAGAGGACAAATCAAAGAATTGAACTGTATACGTGTAAATTATCATTGTAAATTTCATAAAAGTATTTGACTTAGCTTTACTTGAATTACAAAATGAGATGAAACAAATGAAACCTCGCGGCGATAAAGGACATACAAAAAATGACCGTAGCACACCGTGGGAAGTGTTGGTACATGGGTTGAGATCACTATCACGACGTTTTAACATCGTTTGTTTTAATTATTTCTAGTATTGGGATATGATATGGAACTTAAGTTAACTTATGATACATTGTTAAGTTTGAGTTATTTAAGCTTGTAAATATTTAATTGTATGTTGTCCCTCTATAACGCGATATTTTTAGCTATCTTACGCATTATTAACCTAAATAAAGCACAATGCCCCTAAAAGAAAACCTTTAGCAGTTAAAGCTCAAGAAAAGAAATAAAAACGAGAACTAGAAATCCCGGAATCGCGGGAATTGTAAGTAATGTTTCACTGGCTAAACCTTGTGCCTACTTCCTTACTGGCACACTATTTTTAACCTAAGCTCAAAACCACATTTGTTATTTCAACGAGCGAGGTCTACTGTTCACAGAACTACTAGTAAAATTAAAATACACTTACAGTAGGCCTGCCTAAACTTTGTTTTTAATTTTGCCTATATGCTTTATTATTTGTAGATAGCCAATTGGGTTTAGTTTCGTCGTTTATGTTCAATTCTCGCAAACCCAAACAAACTAGCATAAGGAAACGCCACTGAAAGAAGTATGGCTTAAGCAAATTTAATTTACCTCTTTATACAAAACTTTCTTACAGACAAAATGTCCATGATCAAAAAATAAAAAAACTTCCGAAAACAAATGTAACATTTAGCAAGGCCGTAGCCAGGAAAACTTTTCGGGGGAGGGGGGGTGAAGCAAGGATCGGGGATTTGAATTTAAACCCTTTTAACACGCTCGCTGTTAAGGACGCACATGTGAGCTTGACACCGAACACTATGAGAAGCGGCCGACACACAGTGCATTGAACGCCAACCCCATATTGGAAGTATTTTCAATACACAATGCATTGCTTGTTTTGTTAGAGTAAAGTATTTTTGTTGAACCTTCATAGTTTTCTTATTTAATAGATAAGATGACGCTCACAAGAGAGTAAGGCTGTAACCTACTATTTGTTAATGAAGTAAATCTAAATATTAGTATGCTTGCAATGCACAATGATGTAAAATATGTCGCTGAATTTTCTGTTGTGTTGTCTATTTTATAATTTAATTTGCACTTTTTAAACCTAGTATTAATTTTTACTACTAAATTTCGTGATATCGGGGGGGGGGGGGATAACCCCCTAACCCTCCCCCCCTGGCTACGGCCTTGACATACTACTTTACTATTTGAATGATAAACTAATTCCGCAAACGGTTGTCGGACTTTCAGTTTATTTTGGTAATAATTACCCCTTAGAACGTGAAGCCCGGTGTTTTAAAGTGAAGCGAAGTAATGTGAAGGCAACAATAGAAATGTTTTATGTGGTTAGGCCTGTGTTTCTATGAACCACACAGCATTATCACGTGATCCGTGATTTCGTTACTTGGGAATCACACATGCGTGATAGGAAAAGGACATAGTTCTCCAGCCATGGACAACATAGACGTGAGAATGGTTGCTGGAACTTTATTGTTGAACGAAGAAACTATATTAGTAAATTTTTCGAATGAAGACCTTTTGCAACTCTTCACTGACGGAGAGGAGGGAGGGCGTTTTAGAAATCTAATTATCAGGCATATATTGGACAATGAAACCTAGTTTAGAGAATATTTTAGGCTTCCAGCACAGATGTTTTGTGGAGTGTTAGGTTACATTCAAGAATACATTTCTTCACCTGGCGTTTCTGAATGTTCATGCTTTGGGTTAATCAGCAGGACGCGTTTATAAGGTTTCGTTACGAATCTCTGCCTGAAGATGTTGAGTAAGTGTTCTGACATCCTCTTAAAGAAAATGTCGATCTGATGCTCTGATGCTCTCGAACTTACACTGGAGCCGTTATAGTTTGGTTGCCAGAAAATATTTCTTTCAAAATTAAGTTTCGTTCTTCACATCCGGATTTGGTTGCCTGATCATTTTTTCTTTAGCTGAACATTTTTGTTTCTTTTTTGCAAGCTCTTCCTTTGTTGCATCCGCCTCAATTATGTATGATTCATCAAGCTCTTCAGCTTCAGTCAGGTTTCCACCTATTGTTTTGCTTACACCATTATCAGCAGTTTCAACATGTGTTTTAGAGCGTGAAGACGTACTACTATCATCGTTAGCTGCAGTAGCTAGAGATGCAGGCAGTTGAAAGTTTGTTGTCACTCTGGGAAAAATACGAATAAGTTGTACCATCATGTCTTGCATCAAAACTATTGATAGCTAACACTATCTCACTAATCAAATATATAATTACCTACTGTCAATACTAAGAGCACAGTTATCAGTTGCCAAATATTTTCCTTGACAGAATTGTTTTTGTAGTTCTTGCAGGTCACTAACTATATAACACTGGATGATCTCTCACCATATATATAAGCTTTTCATCAAGCTCGGCAGTAAAAACCTTGGATTCCATAGTTTAAGACAAGTTATCAACCAAGATGGGAGTAACTGCTGCGTGCTGCGCTAAAGTCTAGGGTTGCAAACTTCAGTGCGCCACAGGGCGGTATCACGCATTACTAAATAGGCGGGAATCTCATAGAATTGTGCGTGTGAAGTCTGAGAAAACAGTATGTACAGATTCCTCACTCCGGAAATGTACCCCGAGAGGGGAATTAAAGCCCGGTCCCCACGCTTTGTTTGTTGTGTGCAACGTCATCAGTACAATCTCAATAAAAAAATAGACCTCTGTTCTTCACTGTACACCCTAGTTTGTCTCTGTAAAATCAGGATAAATAAAAGTCTTTTGTGTTAAAAATTTGAGGAGAGTGCGTTCTTGGAATCGACAAATAAAGAGGGCAGGAAGTATTTCCTGACATACCCTTCCCCTTACATCATCCTATTTACTTTTCCCACAAAAATTTCGTATGTGTATTTACTAACTTTCACCAACCTGGCGACTAATTATACAATGTTAAAAGAATACAAAAACTGAAACTTTAAATACAGTATGATTAAAGCAAGATAGTATTATGGTGTCATTGTATTGGACCTACGGAACAGCCAATATCACACCAAACCAATGTCAAACAAGCACAAAATGTATTCATTACAGGAATTACCTTCCTCCTGACTAAATAGAGGGTTGTACAGAAAATTGTTTCAAATAAAAAGTTAATTCCACTAATTATCAACAACTTTCTCGCAAATGTTTTCTTTTTGCCTAAAAATTTCTCGCTTTGAACATTTTTGTTGTCATCACTTTTATTTTATAAAAAAACTTAGTAAAATTTTGCAACACAGTTATAACACATTATAATTTTTGTATGAAACAAAACCTTACTTATTTATAGATATATGTCATAGTTTTCTCTAAAATGTGAAATACGTTTTAACAGAAAGGTTGTAAGCAAGTAGGTAATGTTATAAGAATGTGAGCGCTGACCATTTCCGCAGTTAAATGTTATTTGTGGACCTATTTTTTTGTGAAATTGATTGTACCGCCAAGGCAGGTTTAAGGAGAAGTAGAAGGGATGACAAGTCCATTAGGCCAAACGCACTCCTAGTTTGCTCGAACTGTAGCAATAACTGTGATAGATTCTAGCAGGATGCGCTATGACGTAATCACGCAAGAATCTGTCACAGTTATTGCTACATACTGTTTTCTCTGACTTCACACGCACAATTCTGTTGACGTTGCCATGGTTCATAGGTACCGAGGCTTTAGTAGCGAAACGTCTTCGTGCCAAGAACTTTTAGCCCTACAGTAATGTATTCTTATTTGTCACTGATCGATGATTTATTTGGAAAATTTATTTTTAAAAAGTATTAAAATTATCTACCGTGCGAGAAGATTTACGCCTACCTCTAATCCGGCGCTATGGTTCATTAAAATAAGTTTCTGTCTAGGTTAATTATTTGTTTCCTCACCTCAGATATTTGCAGTTAGCAGAATGTGTGTGCCTACAAATTTGTTCCTAAAAACATATACATTAGTTTAAAAGAATATATAAAAGAAAAGACTGACCAGAAGCATATAAGAAATAGGAATCTTATATTTTAATCTGCATCTGTAGAGAAAATGATAACTTAAAATGTGTGCAAAGTTATTTTTGTATCAATCATCGAACCAGTAAATAAAAACAAGATGATATGAATTCTATATATATCATTTCAAGTCTAATGTGAAGTGTATGTGTATAAGCTATTTTTAAACAGTTCCCTTCATGTTTTCAAATATACAAATCTTCTGTCAAACAATTTATGAACATAATTTAAAAAATCTACAGCAATCCTTTCTTCAGCTTTCTAAATATAATCAAACCATTGCCTTAATCGTTTCATCTTCGATGTAATGTTGCACTATTCTCATCCATTTTATATTTGATTACAGTTGAATCTTCAATAGACTGTTTCAAATGTGTCTCCATCGATGGCAATTACCCAGCTTGTGAAGATCCTTTTCATAACAACTATACCAGTGATATCCTAGAGAAGCCTTGTATGGGAGGACGTAAACACCGCAACGGTCTGTTCCCCGCTACAGCATGCATCAAACTCACAGGATACTACGGTACAAATGTTCAAATAATTTCTTTATAGGAAAATGCTTTTATAATTAGCGCAAACGTAATGTTATTCCTTTTAAAATGTAAAAGTTTAATTCATAATTTCACTCTATTGCACAAACTTCCTGTCAAGCAAAAACTCTGGTCCAAGACAACACCCAACCCTGCAAGTATCTCTGTCCCAATCGATCGTCATTTCCTTGAAAATATCAGATACAATAGTCTGTTTGCATTTGTTCACCGTCAGCGCAATGTCGGCCTTTCCAAACTTTCTTTAAGAGAAACCATAAAAACACTAAACAAAAAGTATGTCATCCAGGCAGGTAGCCAGGGGATGGGCTTACCAGGCTGCAGCCCACCCCGAAATTTTCTAATACAACAATTTTTTTTAAAATTATGATTATAAAATTGCATTGATATGTATAGATATACAGTACAAATAATTTGCACTGTAGTGTAATTTTGTAATATGAGGTTTCTACTTTACTTTACTTTTACTTTAAGGTTTCTGTTTTTATTTTTTACATGTAGGCCTACTATGCAATGCACTTAAGGAATTAATAGAATGCAGTTATTGTAATTACTCTACCACCAGAATTGTATTTATCACCAGAAGTTTATCACCAGAAGTCCAGAACAGTTATGTACACTTCGAAAATAAACGGTATCAGGAAACTGACACATACTTTCTCCCGCATTATAGAAACTTAATAAAAAAATACTATTACCAATTTATTGTGATTTTTTTAATTTTTAACAGTCATTTTCCCATAAAAATCCATAAAATAAAGGAAAAATCAACTTTTCTCAAAAACGGCTCGAACGATTTTGATTAAAATTTTACAGTTTATAGTACTTTAGGTCCCTAATAAACTATAAAATTTTAATCAAAATCGTTAGAGCCGTTTTTGAGAAAAGTTAATTTTTCCGTTATTTTATGGGTTTTTATGGGAAAATTACCCTTAAAAATAAAAAATTCACAAAAATGAAAAAAACGCCTGGAGATACCGTGGATTAATACCTCCATACCAAATTTCATCAAAATCGGACGACTGGTTTAGGCTCTAGGTCTGATAACATCCACACAGACACACAGACACACAGACACACAGACACACAGACACACATACAGACACACACACAGACATCACTCCGAAAACCACTTTTTTAGGTTCAGGGGGACCCAAAACGGATATTTCCACCAAAAACTCAAACTCGAAAATTTTGACGAATACAATACTTTCTCCATATACTATGGTATAGGGGGAGAAAGTAAAAAACAAATACACTGACTGCTTTTAGACATATATATATTGTATTATCGTTTTTTTTTCTCACTATACTATAGTAGCCTATAGAGAAAGTATAGTGATCGGAAAAAAATTCGATGTTGAGTTTTTGTGAGGAAATATCATTTTTGGGACCCCCGAGTCCAAAAGAGTGGTGTTTACAAAATGTCTTTCTGTATGTACACAAAGCTAGAGAGAAAACTATTCGATAAATTTTGAACAAATTTGCACCAAACATGTGAATTAGACCTGTATAGATGTACGAAAAGAGGTTTTGAAACATTTTGAAAAACAACCCCCTTTTTGGGCCAAAAAACCCCCAAAAAAATCAGTTACTATTTTTTTTATAAAAAAACGGCTCTAACGATTTTGATAAAATTTGACTTATTTGTAGCCCTTAATGTACGCTACTATATGAAAAAAAACACATCTTTCTAAAAATGCTAGTTTAGCTAGTAATAATAATAACTGATTTTTGAAGGTTTTTTTTAGCCAAAAAGAGGGTTGTTTTTAAAAAAAATAGCTAATAATAATATTTATTAGCTACTCTCCTACTTTAATGTATCCCCTCTCCTACTTTAATACAATTATGAAGTCACAGTGAATCTGTTTGATAATTTAAATATGTTTGTGAGAAAGTATGTTCCAGTTTCTGGTACCGTTTATTTAAATTCAATTACTTGAAGCTAGTAACACAGCTTAAAAATATGTATGCTTCTTACATGAGAGTGTACTAAAAAGTCGACTTTATATTCCTAAAATTTTAAATTTTTTCTTCTTGATTTTGGGGGGTATTCCGTAAACACCCCAGTGTGGTTTATACTATTAATCAGAATCAGCCCACCCCAAACAAAAATCCTATCTACAGCCCTGATGTCATCTGTCCTTATTTATAAGAGTTAGTTACTATTAGTATCAAAATACTTTTTTAATTAATGTCAAATGTAAATATAATTTATTAAAACTGTTGTTTTTATTTTCTAGATGACACGGGTGAGCACATTATGGTTCGAGGGTGCGCATTAGACAGCGGGACTCTTACTACAGACACGGAAATCATAAGAATGTCTCACTGTGGAGCTTTTGTGTTTGATGATAGGTAACATAATTTAGTTCAATATAATAATTGTTAAACGTATTTCACTTCTTAAAATTTTAAAATACTGGTATTACAAATTGTTTTTTGAATTTTGAATAGGCGGTACAGTCAGTTATGAAACCGGTTTTGTATTTAGAAACTGAAAAATATCTTGAAATAGCCTCCATCATATTGCTTCCATACCTAATCAACATCCGGTATATTTAGCAGGTACTGATGATTTGTATATAGGCCTAACTGTTGTAATTTATTTTCCAGGTACGTCCGTGGCTGCGTACAAAGCTGTGCTGACGCAGATGCTTGTAACGTTTCATCTCTTAACGCACCAAACGTATCTTTGTCGGCGTATTTCATAGTACTTATATTTACAATGTTTATATTTTCTAAACATAATCTAACGTAACAGTAAGTTTGCACAGACATGAACAATTTGGAACTAGTAAGTAAGAAAGTTACCAAGTTCTAAGGATATCGTCAGACCTTAATAAAAATCCATCAAATCCATTCACTTTGTCAAGTTTGTTGCATTAGAATGAACGAATTTTATAAAAAATACTTGGGACCATAAGGTATATTTTGTTTTTTTTTTTTTTTTTTTTTTTTTTGAGGACCAAAGCTCGAACAGTTTTTAAACTGGGTTACCGACTTATGAAAAGGACGTACAAAAAAATTACAAAAAATTGGTACAAATTGATAAGATTTAATTATCGTTAAAAACCCTTCCAATATCAAAAAACTTAAAATTAGTAAACGAATATCATTAATTTGTTAGGCCCGAATTACACTGTAAAATATTTTATAAAATATGTTTTATAAAAGATGGTATCCATCTATTATAAAAGATTTGAAAAGTGATTCTCTTTTATAAAACATTTTGGAGTTGTACTAAAAGGTAAAAATGTATCTAACATTTGATAAAAGGTACTAATTCCATCCTCTTAAATTTTATAAAAGAAATGTTATAAAAGAAATATGTTATAAAGGATGGCCCAATACACGATCAAATATCTTTATAAAACATACTACCTGACCCGGCAATGCTTCGCTATTGCATAATTATTTTGGTGAAATAAATGCGACAAATAATCATGATTTAGTAACTTTGACCCCCAAACCCCCCCCCCTAAGATTTCGAA
>JAGFPH010026033.1:0-10134 GCA_018207615.1 Philaenus spumarius
CGGTAGTTTTGAAGAAATCGTTTTTTAATAACTCTGATCCCCCCAAAACCCCCTTAAAATTTCAAATTTTTTAAAACCCTTTCTTAGTGAGCACCTATGGCCCTAGAGTAAGCTACATACCAAATTTCATTTCAATCGGTTCGGTAGTTTTTTGAGAAATCGTGACGAGTGAGTCAGTGAGTGAGTGAGTGGTATTTCGCTTGTATATGTATATAGATTTCTAAAAAGTGTATTTTTGTCGCTAAACAATATCTTCCTTAAATTCTTCATCAAAATTAGCCTAATTATTCAAGCATCATTTTAATTACAGCTTATGTTCCCCGCTATTGACGAAACACAGAGAAACAGCTTAAAACTCATGTTATTGTTACAAAAATTGCGTAGAATTACTTTATACTATACTTCGTATGGTTCCTTATGAAAGGCGCCATCTACTAAGAACATGTTTAACTAACATGACGGCTGTTAGATTGTTTAATCTATCAATCAAATTAAATCAACGTAAAGCGTTACATATTTTTATAAACTGATTATTTATAAATCAACGTAAATAAATAAACATAATTAACTGAATTAAATCAACGTATTATATCAGGTAAGTGTAAGCCTACTCGTAACTTGCAAAATTTTCGCAAGGGTCACCTAGTTTATTCATTTTAGGAAAACTGCTAAGCGATTTGAATCCAAATTTGTGTTCAACACTACCCTTGCTAGAGCCTTAGGTTGACAAAAATTGTCTAGCAATTATATTTTTCCATTTCAAAATGGCGGCCAATTACATTTTTCAATTTAATATTACAAAAAAAACTTCCTGTCAAAAAACGTGGTTCCTGTTTTGGAAATATTTTTAATAACGAACTCTTCAAATCAACTTAGAAAACAAACGTATCAAACTTTTACCAAATTGCACGTAAACTGCGGCCGTTAGAGTGTGAATATTATATATTCTATACAACTTTAATAAAACAACAAAACGTATTCATTCTGGGGACTATGATCGGTGCTCATTGATTAAACAAAAAAGAACTAATATTTAACAAAGTTAAAGCGATACAAAACGACAAATCATCATGACAGCTATGATATCGCGCACGGTATTTCAACGCGCTTTCCCACATACAAGTAATCGCCTATTTTATGTTAATGTTACAAGCTTGTTGGCCCAGCTGATGCCTCTACTAATGTATACAGGCAATTACACTGGATGTAATTCCTTTACTGGATGATGATGTTTTAACCTATTTGCTGTTAATTTAATACTGTGCGCTGTCACATAGTCTAAATACAAACATACGATTGACATTATATCAATGATAACAATACCCATAATAATAACGCTGTTTCCATTTTGAGATGTTACATTTAATTAAACGTGGTTGAATCCCACGAGCGTTGTATTTTCTATTATATCATTGTCTACCAGCTGGACAATATTTTGAACGTCCTTTAATGGCCAACTGTCATATTTAGAAACTTAATTGTTAATTTCGTGGTTATGTTTTACAAGATGAAAATAAAATGTCATCTAGAAAATTGAATTAAATTACAAGTAAAAACATCGACCAAGACCGGGGTTCGAACACAGGCCTTTGCCATTCCGTCGTAACCACACTGATTCTACTAACTGTGCCACACTAATCACTCCAGATGTTCATCGATGTTATCTCATTTTTACGGTTCACTGCATTTTTTTTTACCAATAGACTGAATACCTCGTGTATACGGCATTGAAAAAACTCTTAATCCTTTTTAAAATCTTCGAATCAAGGTCTTGGTCCATGATTTTATATTGTAACTAGCTGACCCGTATGGCGTTTTCCGTAGTGGTTAGTATGTTCAGTCTTTTTAACGTAATTGTATTCTTTTTAAGTGTTCAGTCAGTGAGTGGTATTTGGCTTATATATATATATATATATATATATATATAGATCTTAAATAATAAAAGCACTATTGTCATAATAATAAAAGATCTGAAATTATGATTTTAGTAACTATGATCCCCCGAAACCCCGTCCAAAATTTCGAAATTTTTCACACCCTTTTTTATTGAGCACCTATGGCCCTACAGGAAGCTACATACCAAATTTCATTCCAATCTGTTCGGTAATTATGGAGCAATCGTGATTTAGTAATTTTTACCCCTCAAACCCCCTAAAATTTCCAATTTTTAAAACCCTCTTTTATTGAACACTTATGACCCTAGAGGAAGCTACATACCATATTTCATTCCAATCCGATCGGTAGTTTTGAAGAAATCGTGATTTAATAACATTGATCCCTCCCAAACCCCCACTAAAATTTAAAATTTTTTCATACCCTTTCTTAGTGAGCACCTATGGCCCTACAGGAAGCTACATACCAAATTGCATTCCAATCCGTTTGGTAGTTTTGAAGAAATCGTGATTTAATAACTTTGATTCCCCCAAACCACACTAAAATTTTGAATTTTTTCAAACCCTTTCTTAGTGAGCACCTATGGCCCTAGAGGAAGCTACATACCAAATTTCATTTCAATCCGTTTGGTAGTTTTTGAGAAATCGTGATGAGTGAGTGAGTGGTATTTCACTTTTATATATATATATATATAGATTTAATTAAATTAATCCTTGCTGAGGAAGTGTATTAGCAAATTATTACAAATCATAAATAATAGAACATTTAATTTATTTCTAAAACGTTTAGTTAAATTCGACCTTTTATCAGATAATGTGTTTTCCTGAATTTTATTGCTGCAGCCTAATATATTCTCTTCATTTGTATAATGTCCCGAACTATGTGGCGCCGCTTTATAGAATTGTTATTTAGGTAATAATAAAATAACAAATTCAAATAAACATAGGTCCGACAACGCTTCCACTCATCTGCTACTTTGTTTACAAAGACGCCTGATATCTTCAGAAGTAGATGAGATATTTTATAAAACGTGTTACAGAGCATAAGAAATTCATTTCTGCTTTTGATTGCTGAACACGTTTGTTTTTAGCTAGCAACCATGCCCTTTGTTGGGACAAGGGGTCTATTTGACGGACGTAGTGAAACTGCCCAGACATTTTGGGTTGGGGTACTTTGGAAATGATGAAACTGCCCCGCTAGTTAAAGAGGATCAAGAATGGTCGCCTCACCAGACCAGAAATGCTGAAATAGCCCCAACTTTCTACCTGTCGCAGGTACGGGATATTTCCCTCCGAATAGTAAGTCGGCACTCACAGTCTTTACCAAGCACATGGGTCATTAGGTTTCTTCATGACATCTATCTGTCACCCTACCACTAATTTGTCTTTTCTTTGCCCCCCTGTTTTCTACGAACTCTGTTACGGTAATCTAAATCACTTATTACAAACTTGAATACACTAAACTGTATAACAACACTAAAACTCAAAATTTAATCCACAATGCCACAAACTGCGTCCTGTCAGTGCCTGCAGTCTTCTAAAACCAAACCAACTTAACCTACATAACCTAACATTTATTGGTATGCGTTCCAATCACTTGGTATGCAAGGGGCTATGAAACTATTGAATAATAAAATTGAAGAAAGAAACACTGATTATGACTGTAAGAAGAAACTGTATTTATCAGCCTAGTTCAACCATTAGTGCGGTGTATCCTTATATATTATTTCTCAAAAGTGTATTTTTGTCGCTAAGCGATATCTTCCTTAATTCTTCATCAAAATCAATTATTCAAGCATCATTTTAACGCCTATGTTCCCCGCTATTGACGAAAAATAGTCAAATAGCTTAAAATTCATGTTTTTGTTACAAAAAATTATTTAAAAAACTTTTGTATTATACTTCAAATGGTTCCTAAAGAAATTTGCCATGTATTAACAATCTATTTAACTAGCATGTCAGCTGTTAGTTAGATTGCTTACATTATACGATTCTAAATGGAAACTGTTATTTATAAACCACAAAATAAATAAATGCAATTAACTAAATTAAATCAACGTGTTAAATCAGGTAAGTGTAGACCTACTAATAACCAGTGTTAGACGCTTTTAGAGGCGTCTGCCACCATCTTAGTTTTTTACACCTGAAGGCGCAAAGTGTAAAAATTTTTCGCGAAACTTCGTGTATAATTTTAAAATATGGTCACAGTACTGTGTGGAGAGTTTGTGTATGTGTTGTGCTTGTTATTGTTTATGACGTGAAATACATTTTGCTTCAGCTCGCATTAGAATGCCGAAGTATTGAAATCGTGCGGTAATGTTTTGTGTGTCGGTTTTCCTGTATACAGGATATAAGCACCCACATATGTCGTAGAGTAATTTCATTGCGGAGAGTTGAAAAGCTATTGAGCTTTCTAGCGTGGGTCGTATCGCGTCGGGATCACGTTTGTGGGTCAAAGTTTTGAAAATATTGGGTCAAAATTTTGAAAATTATGTGTGGAGTAACGTTTTATATGTTTTTGGGTACGGGAAACCCGATTTTGACTGTTAAAAAGTCGTAGTGCGTCGGAGTCACGTTTTTGGCCCGAAACTTTGAAAATACAGTGTGGGGTATCGTTTCATATGTTTTTGGGTACGCGAAAAATAATTGTGAGAGTCGTAGTTTCAATTCGTGTGTTCTGCCCAGACGAGCCGAAGTCTCGAAAAAGTGTCCCATCTTTTCGCTAGATCTCATATTGTTTTTAATTTTGACTGCGGTACATGGAGAACGATTTTTTAATCTACTAGGTGGGCGAAATCCATTATAAATTTTTAACTATCATAATATACGGCATTTATAATGTCTTTCAAAATAAAAATATAACAATGTGTTATAGTGTATAAGGAAATCTATGAACTGTGCAAGCGGTACTGCACTGAGTTTGGACAAATGATAATGTGGTTTTCCTATACACTATTGCGTAATATATTTTCATTTGTTTCAGTGCAGCTTTCACATAATTTGCAAGTTCCACATTAATATGATTTCCTTATACACAACGACACATTGTTTTATAGTTTATCTCACTTCGTATTATCATCCGTCGGAAGTCGGTGCATATTTCGTCTGCAAAAACAATCGGTTAGGTACGTCTGTCGAAAATCGGTGCAAGTAGTCTCATAAGAGCCCATGTCTAGTCGTAGCGAAGCACTGGTGTTCCGCTATTAATATAAAACTTATAAAGACTTATACATATTCAAGGAAACACGAGTTAGTGAAATCTAGGTATTTATTTTCGTCGAAACTATGTAGGCTAGTAGGGTTTGTACGCATTATGTTCATCCCGTAGAAGTAAAATATTCTCCGAGCAAGGCAATAATGTATTACTCCGCATAGGAGCAGTTGTTGTATGAAATTACTGTTCCTGTCTGCACTGACATGTTGCTGGCTGGGTCTTTACGACCCGCGCAAAATTACAGTCCCTTCTCGCACAAGACATATGCAGCTGTCTTTGTAATTTGTGATAGTTGGAAAATTGTATTCATAACATAATACTACTTCTGAGTTACATAAAACATGTTTTGTTTTCTCTTTAATGTATTTTGTAACGCTTTTCGGAGAATAAGTAAAGATAATCAGTGTAAATTTTAATATATATTTTTAAACATTTCCTTAGTTGCGCCTTTTAAAAACAATCTATATATATAAAAGCGAAATACCACTCACTCACTCCCTCACTGATTCACTCATCACGATTTCTCGAAAACTACCGAACAGATTGAAATGAAATTTGGTATGTAGCTTCCTCTAGGGCCGTAGGTGCTCACTAAGAAAGTTTCAACAAATTTGAAATTTTAGGGGGGCTTTGGGGGGATCAAAGTTATTAAATCACGATTTCTTCAAAACTACCGAATGGATTAAAAATGAAATTTGGTATGTAGCTTCCTCTAGAGCCATAGGCGCTCGCTAAGAAAGGGTTACCAAAAATTCAAAATTTTATGGGGGTTTGGGGGGATCAAAGTTATGAAATCACGATTTCTTCAAAACTACCAAACGGATTGGAATGAAATTTGGTATGTCGCTTTCTCTAGGGCCATAGGGGCTCGCTAAGAAAGGGTTACAAAAAAAAATCGAAATTTTAGGGGGGTTTGGGGGGATCAAAGTTATTAAATCACGATTTCTTCAAAACTACTGAATGGATTGGAATGAAATTTGGTATGTAGCTTCCTATAGGACCATAGGTGCTCATTAAGAAAGGGTATGAAAAATTTCGAAATTTTAGGAGGGGTTTTTGGGATCAAAGTTACAAAAATTATAAGTTCAGATTTTTTATTATTATGACAATAGTGCTTTTATTATTGAAGATCTATATATATATAAGCCCAATACCACTCACTGACTGAACACTTAAAAAGAATACAATTACGTTAAAAAGACTAAAAATACCAACCACCACGGGCAACGCCGTACGGGTCAGCTAGTATATATATATATATATATATAGAGAGAGAGAGAGAGAGAGAGAGAAAGAGAGAGGGATCACGTCACTCCCTAACCCCTTTGGCAACCCTTGGTAAAGCAAATGCAAACTGACTGTCGTATACTCTGATATTTTCGTGGAAGTAACGATTGATCGGTGACGTAAACATACGTAATGTAAGACAGAGATCGAAATCAACACGGCCAATTACAATAAATCGAATCGTGGCAAGCGTTGCTATTTCCCAGTTAATATAAAAATAATCAATAATCAACATTTGAAAAAAAATCTGATAATTCCAACTAAAGGAAACAGTAGGCCTATATATTGTAACGTCATGCTTTTAAATTAAAATACAGTAAGCCTTTGGTTTGCTTTTACATAATCTACAAAACTCTTAGTTGTGAGTACAATTAGCTGAATCAAAATTTACCAAATTGATTGCAAATAAAAGTGTTTCGGTTCATTGTGTGCGTAACCTAAAATTATGTTTAGTTTTTGATCCAAACCAACTAACTGTTGTATTTATTTGTAACAACAGATGTTTGAATTGAACTAGAATGCAGTAAGAATTTTGCATTTGCTTTTAATTTGTTTATCTTACTTAAACAATCGACTGTTTGTGAATAGTAATAATAAAAAAAAAATAACTTACTAACCTTCAAATGGTCCTTTGTTAGCGAATTTCCATAGGAAAAATTAGCCATTGAAGTGGCCCTTATGGTAAGACCCAAGGTCGCGAGTAACAAATGAGCACCGAACATGGTCCCCAGAACACGTTTTGGGGTGTCATTAAAAATCACATGTATATGTATATATGTGTTCGCACTCTAGCGGCCGCATTTTAAGTCCGATTTCGTTAAAATTTGGTACACATTTTGAATGTCTACGTCGCTCGGACGAGTTCGTTTGCTCAAAAAAATCCAACAATCGGAAGTACGTTTTATGACCGGAAGTAATTATTTTTGGGGATTATTCCTACGAGAATGAATTTTATTTTGAGTTTTTTCTTCGCATATAAATGTAGGATTTTACTCTGCATATTTTGGTTTTTTACGCAACCTTATAGCTCGATTGGTTCTCCCAAAATCGATCAAAACGTAAAATACCATAGAAGTGTCCGGTTCAAAGCCATGTGGTGGATGCTGCCGTGGGGTTGGCGTGCGAAGCACGCAATGCATTGTGTATTGAAGATACTCCCAATACGGAGGTTGGCGTGTGAATCACGCAATGCTTTTTGTATTGAAAATACTTCTAATACGCGGAATTTCGTGCGAAGCATTTTGCAGCTTTTCAGCACCGTCGTGAATAGACCTTTTTCCCAAATTGTTGGTTGAAACCCGAAACTTAATTTTTGGAATTTGCTCAACTCACGTCAGCGGTTCAGCTGCGTGGTTGAATTATTTCCCTTTACTTCTACTGGGTCCGACTAGTTTCGACACAACCTATGTTATTGACGAAGACGAAAATTCTAGACGATAATTATAACTCGCAAAGCACTACTTGTACCTTGTATTATTTAAATGTATTCAAATTTTATTCCATTTCTAAAATTCTGGTTCAACGAAAACGATTTATTTGTATTTTTTTTCTGGCGAAATTAAACTTGATAGTACCTGGGCGAACGAGCATCGCTCAGTATTTTTTTTTTTGAGGAAAATGTTTTTAAATACGAATCGCACACTGAATAAATATGAATATTTTTTCATCTTACGTACATATAAACTGTTTATTAAACAAAAATAAATAAAAAAAACATAAGTGTAATGAGTTCTAACATTTTATTAGAATTTTTTTCAGATGTAAAACCTAGCACATTCGAATCCTGACGTCCAAAAACCTATGTTGGTTATGTAAAATATCCAACGAATAGGCCATATTTGATATTGTTTATGTATTTTAGAAATAACAAATACTAATTATAACGATTAGATAATTTATATTACCTTTATAAAAATTCAAAGCATGCAGAAACTGGTGAAAAGGTTTTCAGAACGGTTAATAACAGCACAAAAATAATACTTTGGTTACGTTTGGTGTTTGAATAAAGAAATAAGTTGAAAATTATACCACCTGATACATTGTTAATGATTTATGTTTGTTAAATAGTATATTAACATCTGGAGCTAAAATTGACAGATTAACATGTTTGTAAAACATCTTTATTGTACCTATAATGTATCTGTTCGCCTATACTTAGAGACTTCATAGGTGGTATATGAAAGAAGTTCAGAGTTTAAATTTTATGCGCATTTTTCCGAGTTTATGCTCAATTTTGTAGACATAAGACCCAGCGCATGCGATTCCTGACGTCAAAAAACCCCTATGTGCAAATTTTCATCAAAAACGTTAGAGCCGTTAGTGAGATCTCCGAAATAAATTTATAAACAAATATACAAGAATTGTTCGTTTAATAAGATAAGATATAAATCTGGAGCTAAAATTAAGAGATTAACATGTTTGTAAAACATCTTTATTGTATCTATAATGTATCTATTCGCATATACTTAGTGACTTCAAAGGTGGTATATAAAAGAAGTTCAGAGTTTAAATTGTATGCGCATTTTTCCGAGTTTATACGCATTTTTGCAGACATAAGACCTAGCGCATTCGATTCCTGACGTCAAAAAACCCCTAAATGCCAATTTTTATTAAAATCATTAGAGCCGTTAGTGAGATCCCCGAAATAAATTTATAATCAAATATACAGTAATTGCTCGTTTAATAAGATAATAAGATTTGTTGGATACAAAATACTAAACTGAGGATTTAAGCTCACAAAAACTACTAATAAACAGGATGTTTATCTCATGTGTTAAGCATAAAGAAAACACATTGTGAGGAAGAAATAGTGAATGTACTTTGTAAATGAGCAGAACTATAAAGAAAAATGTTTTTACTTCCACAAAGAAAGAGTGTGACTTATTCTATTGTTGCCAGGAAAGCTGATTCAACAATGTCCACAATTTCTTCGGTCGTAACAATACCGCCTTTGTAGTAAACTGCACTGGAAGATTCATAACAGTCTTTACAAATCCAGAAATATTACGTCATCTGTAAAGATGTTTTATGCTTCATCTTAATACTTCGAGTAGGACTTTCAAAGGAAATAAAGCTTTATCCATTGTCCGGCACTAAATATGGTTTAGATGGGTGTAATTATTTATTATTATATGATTAGCGAACGTCCATAGGAAAGGTTAGTTATTACAGTGTCTCCTATGGCGAGACCTAAGGTCCGGGAGTGGTCAATGACCATAAACAGTTGTACAGATACGGGCGCGAACGCGAGCACATGAGCAAACCGCTACTAACCTGACTAAAAACATCAGTACCCGGTACATCTCTGTTTAACACGTTCACTGCTAAGGACACACATGTGAGCTTTACACTGGACACTATGAGAAGCTGTCGACGCACTGTGTAATTGTAAGTATTTTCAATATAAAATTCATTGCGTGCTTCGCACGCTAACCCCCGTATTGTAAGTATTTTCAATATAAAATTAATTGCGTGCTTCGCACGCCAACCCCCGTATTGTAAGTATTTTCAATATAAAATTCATTGCGTGCTTCGCATGCCAACCCCTGTATTGGGAGTAATTTCAATATAAAATTCATTGCGTGCTTCACACGCCAACCCCGTATAGGGAGTATTTACAATGCACAATGCATTGCGTGCTTCGCAAGCCAACCCCCGTATTAGGAGTATTTTCAATACACAGTGCACTGCGTGCTTCACACGCTAACCCCCGTATAGGGAGTATTTTCAATGCACAATGCA
>JAGFPH010026036.1:0-10588 GCA_018207615.1 Philaenus spumarius
GATGAATTTTATGGGTAAATGTGAAACACGGGAGGTGGTAACATTGTTCATGGAAGTCACAATTTTGTAAAATAAAAAATGTTAAAGTTATAAAGAGTTAAAGTTATAGGAAATTCTCAAATTTCATCAAAATTAAATGAAAAAGATATTTTTGAAAAGCGTAAGAAAAATTGAATAAAAAATGTTAAGTAACAAATTAAGGAATTTTTGGTATTTTAAAAGTTAGAGATAATTGTTAAAGTTTGAAGGTGAAAAAGCACCATAAAAAATGAAAAAGGGAAAATGAAAAAGTAAACAAGTTGTAAAGAAGTAAAAGTTTTATAAGATAAAAAGTTTATAAATTGTTAATTAATTAAAATAATAGGTGAGAAAGTTCATACCTATATTTTGCTAAAAATAAAATGAAAAAGGTGGTAAAAATAATAACATAGTGTTAAGAAAGTAGTAAGGGTATAAAATTGTAAATCTCAATCGAAAGTATCAATTTTAAAGTTAAAATTCAAATTCAAAAGTAAATGTTAAATTTGGCAAATTTTGCAAGTCCCAAAAACAGAAGAAAAATCTTCGGACAGAATGGAAATTTTGGCTAATATATCATAAAATAATAACCAACATAGAAGAAAAAAGAAAAAGGATTTTCCTTCAAAACCAGAAAAGTTTTCGCGAGGAAAAACCGCGGAATACGCGAGGCAGCGCCATAAGCGAACCAAACGTAGTACGACCATCACTCAAGTTTGAGAAGAAAGGAAAATGTATCAGGAATACGATTACGAAAACCGCAAGTTCGTAAAAGCAGTTAAAGGAAAACTACGAGGAAAATACGTAAGACAATAGGAGAAAATGTTAGGAGGGGAGATCTAGATTAGCTGATGGCAAGGCCTAACGAAGAAGTTAGTGGGGGTAGTACCAACCTAAAACTTAAAGAAATCAATGCAAGTTGCATGGCAAGATATCGAACAAGGAATAGAAAAATAAGAAAAGCAGTTGGTACTCGGAAGGCGGCAAAGGAGGCTATATAAGCGGAGTACAGCGGGAGCCGCGCATCTACCGATCTAACGATCTATCTATCCATCTATCGCTCTCTCTGGAATATGGAATCGCTCTCTCACTTTTTGAGTTTTTTCTTTAGATCGACGTTGTTAGACGGATCTGCGATGTTATAGTAACGTACTTAGAAGCAGTGTTTTATAAAGACAGCAGTAAGATATGTGTCAATCAAACAGTGAACATTTTAATTAATTATAATATTATGCGATATAATATTTCAAGTAACAGTTTTCATTAAAATTTAATCAAACGTAAATACGAGTTATATGAACAAAGACAGTGTAAAATCAGTTAGTATTACAGACAGTGAAAAAACGATTGAACAGTTTGAGTGAATTACGCTATAGTTAATTATATAGCGGGCGCGTCAAAAAATCTATAAATGACGTAGTCTACAGGAATCACAGGACTGATGTAATGACAATAACTGGAACCACACATGGACTTTGAAGGACTACTGGAATAAGAAGCGGAAACCAAATCAGGGAAGGCGTTAAACCAAATCAGGGAAAACGTTAGAAGACATCAGGGAAAGTCAAACCAGGCAAAGCTGAGACCACGAGAGACGTTCAACCGCACCAACGATAACCGGACTTCAGGGAAGCTGTATTTCAATCAACATTCTTGGGAAAGGTGTTCAGAGTCCAGGGTCGCAGTAATAAAAGGTCTGTCAGAAAAGTTACGATATCCCTTATTAAAATATTGCCTGAGTTAAATTTAAATAATTATTGATACTGGGTTGAGATAAAAAATTAGGTTTTTCAAAATATAAAATTATTAATCTTGTAAATTAAATATATAAAATCATTTTCATAATTAAATAATTAAATAATAAATATTAAAAAGGAAGGAATAATTAAGTATAAATGAATAATAAATGGTTCTACCTAAAAGAGTTAAAATTTATGTAAATAGTAAATTTGGTTTAAAGTTTATGTTTTTGTAGTGGAAAGAACCACAGAGTATTTTGATTTTTTTTTATTGAATAAATTTTCTTTTGATTTCAATTAATATAATTAATTTACCTTGTTCAAGAAGTTCCCATTATCTGAGTATCATATATGATAAGTTGTTTTCAGTGTATGATCAATATTGAAGGGCGGAAACGCAAAGTTGGCATTTCCAACGAAATTTCACAAAGCACAAATAATTTAATTATTCTAGGTAAAGTTCCACTGTTCTCACTCCTCGGAGATTGTCAAATAAATATAATATTAATTACTGAGCTGAGCAAATTTAAAGTTAATAGTAACTTGAATAACTGGAAGGAATTTAATAAAATATTTTTATTTAAGGTAACTATAGGCATAGTTATCTTAACCAGAGTTATATCACCTAGGCTATTAAAATTAATTTGCCTTAAACTTCCAGTAGGTGATATAATCTCTTTATTCTGTAACAAAGTAGGGAAATCCTACAGACAGACAATAGCGTCGGGGCTACATTGCAGAGGTGGCTCCCGAACGTCATAAAAAAGGTCTGTCGTTGCAGGGTTGACGTCGCAACGTGGGGACAAAAGGAAAACAAACTTCCTCCCCCAGCGTCGTGCAACTTGTGCGTCGTTGCAATATATACATATATATATACATATATATATATGAATTTTAATGACACCCCAAAACGTGTTCTGGGGACCATGATCGGTGCTCATTTGCTACTCCCGACCTTGGGTCTCACCATAAGGGCCACTGCAATAGCTCATTTTTCCTATTTAAATTCGCTAATAAATAGATCGCGCAGCTGAACCGCTACATGAGTTGGGCGAATTTCCAAAATTAAGTTTATACGTTTTAGAGTTTCTAAAAAGTATTTAGGAAATTTTTCTACTCACGAAGGCGCTGAATAGCTGCTTCCTTGTACGACATATATCAGTAGAATTTATTTCCACCTCTGCCTCCATCCCCGGTTCACTTGCTGCTGCTATGGATACTTTGCCTCAAATCAGAAGGTGCCCTTATACTTACGGTAAATGCTCCACGGTGGATTTGGTACTTTTATGGTATTTTACGTTTTATTCGATTTTGGAGGAACCAGATGGGCTATAAGGTCGTAAAAAACGAAATGTGCAGAACAATCTCCTATATTTATTAGCGAATTTCCATAGGAAAAATGAGCTATTGCAGTGGCCCTTATGGTGAGACCCAAGGTCGGGAGTAGCAAATGAGCACCGATCATGGTCCCCAGAACACGTTTTGGGTTGTCATTAAAATTCATATATATGTATATATGTGTTCGCACTCTAGCGGTCGCATTTTAAGTCCGATTTGGTCCAAATTTGGTACACGTGTTGGTTGTGTAAGTGGCTCGGACGAGTTCGTTAGCAAAAAAAATCCAACAACCGGAAGTAAGTTTTTTGACCGGAAGTAACTATTTTTTGAGATTTTTACTAAGAGAATGAATATTTTTTAGAGTTTAGAATATTTTCTAAAAATATAAATGCAAGATGTTATTCTGCACATTTTGTTTTTTTACGCGACCTTATAGCTCGCTTGGTTCCCCCAAAATCGATCAAAACGTGAAATACCATAGAAGTACCCGGTTCAAAGAAAATGTGGTGGATTCTACCGTGAAACTGGCGTGCGAAGCACGCAATGCTTTTTGTGTTGAAAATACCTCTAATACGAGGTTTGGCGTGCGAAGCACGCAATGCATTGTGTATTGAAGACAATCCCAATATGTGGAATGGCGTGCGAAGCACGCAATGCTTTGTGTATTGAAGACAATCCCAATATGTGGAATGGCGTGCGAAGCACGCAATGCATTGTGTATTGAAGACAATCCCAATATGTGGAATGGCGTACGAAGCACGCAATGCATTGTGTATTGAAGACAATCCCAATATGTGGAATGGCGTGCGAAGCACGCAATGCTTTGTGTTATTGAAGATACTCCCAATATGCGGAATGGCGTGCGAACCATTTTGCAGCTATTCAGCACCGTCGTGAATAGACCTATTTCCCAAATTGTTGGTCGAAACCCTAAAATATCGGTCTATAAACTTAATTTTGGAAATTTGCTCAACTCACGTCAGCGGTTCAGCTGCGTGGTCGAATTATTTAACACTGGTACTGTTGATTCGCTCACACAAATCTTTTTTCAAATGGGAATATTGAAAATGTATTTAATTCAATTGGTTTTATTTGAAATTATGCTTTAAGAGTACTTAATCCATAAAATCCAATTTTTTGTCTCATTTGAAAGGATTTCACTCTCAGTGCGACTGTTTTCCTTGTTCTGGGAGAATGGATTACAGAAAGGATTATTTTATCACACAACAGGATTCTCTATTTTATAGATCGGATTGTGTTCACCCGTTTTCAGAATGCTATTATTTCGCTTGTGCTTTATTATCCAATGCGTTTCAGGGAATGATATTTGTGGAAGTAAATTTGTCTTCGTTAGCCAGCAATCCGATTACATGTATCAAAAAGGGAATGATTCACCGTTTTATTAACAGTGAGCTGCTAACGATATTCGTTTGATTATTATAATTATTACAATAAAAATCAATGTATATAAAAGTACACTCTTTAATTCTATACAACATAATTCAAAAATTTAAGAAATAGAAATACATCATCTTCTTTGATAACGAATTTTGTAATAAGAAGTGAAAACGTATTAAACTTTATTGTTATTTATTAACAATTGACATGGTTCTATTTCTTATCTTATTAAACCGGCAATTCTTTTATATTTTTAAATTTATTTCGGGGATCTCACTAACGGCTCTAACGATTTGGATGAAAATTTGCATTTAGTGGTTTTTTGACGTCAGGAATCGAATGCGCTAGGTCTTATGTCTGCGAAAATGCGCTAAATATCTCTTTTTGCCTATGAAAACTCTGAACTTCCTTTGTATACAACCTTTGAAGTCACTTAGTAGGCAAATAGATACATTATAGATACAATCCAGATGTTTTACAAACAGATTTTAATCTGTTAGTTTTATCTCCAGATGTTTATAAACTATTTAACAAACATAAACCATTAACAATGTATCAGGTGGTATAACTTTCAACTAATTTCTTTATTCAAACACCAAAAGTAACTCAAACATTATTTTTTGCTGTTAGTAACCGTTCTGAAAACCTTTTCACCGGTTTCTGCATTCTTTGTATTTCTATAAAGGTAATATAAATTATCTAATCGCGTATATTATTTCTCAATGCCATTTTTTTGTCGGTACGCCATAACTTCCTTAATACATCATCAAATTACATGAATGAGGCATCATTTTAAAGCTTTCCTTAACCGCTACATTGGAAAAATATACAAACAGCTTAAAATTCATGTATTAATAACAAAAATTGATTATAAAACGTTTATATTATACTTTGTATGTTCCTAATGAAAGGCGCCATCTATTAACCATCTGTTTAACTAGCATGACAGCTGTTAGATTGTTTAAACTGTAAGATTGTATAGGGAAACTGTTATTTATAAACCAATGTAAATAAATAAACTTAATTAACTGAATTAAATCAACGTGTTAAATCAGGTAAATGTAGGCCTACTCTGAACTTGCGTAATATTCGCACGGGTCAGCTAGTGATTATAATCATTATTTGTTATTTCTAAAAATACGGAAAATTCGGTCTCAAAAAAAAAGTTTTCTGTAGGGTTTTAGTACATTAACTTTGTGAAATGGGTATAAACACTCAAACGTATTATATATTGTAGAGAATTTATTTCTGAAGATATTTATGTAAAGTAGTCCTCTCGGAAATGGCATATCTTTAAAAATCAATTAATTAATTATAAAATATCCACTTTTTTTTTGTTTTGTACTGGTTACCAAATAATTTGATACTCGAAGATTGTAAATTATGCACTATTAATAAAGAGCTAATACTTTTATTAGTAAACATGGTCACATGGTTGTTATTTCTCATTCGATATTCATAGTTAAGCTACCGTTACATTTGTATTTAAAAGTTGGATATTTTATAATTCATTAACTTATTTTTAAAGATTTGCTTTTCCTAGATATTTTAATTTAATTTTTTGTTTTTATTGGCCTATTTTACACAAATATCTTCAGAAATAAATTCTCTACAAAATATAATACGTTTGAGAGTTTATACCCATTTCACAAAGTTAATGTACTAAAACCCTAAAGAAAACAATTTTTTTTTTTTTTTTTTGAGACCGAATTTTTCGTTTTGGGTTAAATATTGTAAACATTACTGCAGTTACACCACTGGGACCTATTTTATTAAATTTATCTGCTCATTTTACGTAAATTAAATTAAATTTTACACCTTAATTAACGTCCTACATATTTCAATAGGGATTCGTTTCTGTGAGTAATCTGAAACACGGGTGAAATCTTTCACCAGCTGTAACTCTCAAACGAAGCAATTCCAGACCTATGAATATATGAACTTTTTATTATTTTCACCAGTAGAATCAGTTCAGTAAGTACTCGGAACGTTATAAAAATAACTTATTATTTTAGCTCAAAATAACTTTAAAATATATTGTTTCTAAAGTAATTCTGGGTATTGTTGACAACTACCAAGAAATACATTTTCCTTTTTTTTTGTCAATATCTCTGTTGTCCTTTGAGCTACAGATAAAGTAGAAAAACCATTGAGTTTGTCATTAAAAAAGTAAAGTTTTTTGTCTCTTGTAATTTTTTTGTAAAGTTAGCGGTTTTTGAGATATTTGACATTAAAAATTCTAAACGGCCGCCATTTTGAAAATAATTAAAATAATGTTCTAACTTTTCGTACAGTTATAAAAGGTTACGCAACAAATATGTGTACAAAGTTTGAGCTCAATATCTTTTTTACTTCCAAAAATATTAAGTATTTTGTAAAAAAAACACATACAGACAGACCGAAAACGGAATGAGATAGGACACATGTTATATTACATTTTTTGTTTCTTTTGACATGCAGAATAACGTGATAAAGTTTGTTCATATGGTTGCAAGACACCCTGTATAATCAGATTATGGTTTTTCGGCGTGATGTTTATGCCAACCAAATAATAAAAACTGAGTTACTAAATGTGTTTTGTGTTACAGAGTGCATTGCGAAGGCATAATTTTTCATAAAATGTAACCTAGTATTTCCGTGTATATAAGATAGGTTTATTATAATAAATCACCATTATGTTTTTAAGAACGAGTGCGAACATTAGAATATATTAAATTATATTTAAAAATCAGTTGTTTTCATTTAGGAATCGCAATGTATATAATTTGTAGACAGTACCAGAGGAGAAGAAAATATGCGCAAGCTTCATTATACATGTATATGTATGTAGAAAAGTATATGTATATGTATGTAGAAAAGGGATAGAGTGGTTCAGTGAGGAAATGATTTGAAAATGTTGACGAACAGAAAAGAGCAGATTCAAAGACAACTTCTTGAAAAAATTACATTTTGTTATTTTTGTACACGCTCAGAAACTGTTTGTAGAGATTTATTATGAAAAAGTCATTGGCCTCCGACTGAGGCTAGTCAATGATCATTAGCGAATTTCCATAGGAAAAATGAGCTATGCAGTGGCCCTTATGGTGAGACCCAAGGTCGGGAGTAGCAAATGAGCACCGATCATGGTCCCCAGAACATGTTTTGGGGTGTCATTAAAATTTATATATATATACATATACGTGTTGGTTGTCTATGTCGCTCAGACGAGTTCGTTAGCCAAAAAAATCCAACAACCGGAAGTACGTTTTTTGACCGGAAGTAACTATTTTTTGAGATTTTTACTACAAGAATGAAATGTTTTAAGAGTTTATTCTAAAAATATAAATGTAGGATGTTATTCTGCACATTTTGTTTTTTTACGCTACCTTATAGCTCGCTTGGTTGCCCCAAAATCGACCAATACGTAAAATACCATAAAAGTACCCGGTTCGAAGCCAAGTGGTGCAAACTCACGAGGCCACTAGGCGCAAACAAATTCTACTAATATATTGCGTACACACAGACAGCTGTTCAACGCCTTCGTGAGTAGACATATTTCCCAAATTGTTGGTTGAAACCCTAAAACATAGGCCTATAAACTTAATTTTGGAAATTTGCTCAACTCACGTCAGCGGTCCAGCTGCGTGGTCGAATTATTTAAAATTAAAACCACTACATTATTCAATTTACGACTAAGACGAACTAAATCATTTCCTAGCATCATCTTGTGTTTTTAAGGTATTTAAATAGTCATTTGAACCAGCTCTTTAAGCTGTCAAAGTTTCAGTATTGTATTTTAATGTTTATTGCGATATGTAGTTATGCTTTTCTTTATTCTGTCGAGGCTTTAAACATTTTATTAACCACTCTTTAGCATTTAAAATAGTAGAATTTTTCAAATTTTGTTGTTTACTACATTCTAGGTAGTAATTAATAAAGTCAGGTTTATGACACAAAACTAATTATAACAGGCATTCATGTTGTGACAATAAAAGCCCGTTTTATGACCCTTACCGAACTTTATAGCCTCATTAAACATGCCCAGATGTGATGGCGTATTATAACCGACAAAGTCTTCGTGTAAAGTACGAAACAACATGATTACAAATACAGAATATTGGACTGCAAGGAATTACCATTATTCTATTACAGAGTAAGATAACCGATATTTTATTTATTTACTAGTGCCAGCCCAGTGAAAAATCACAGACAGATTAACTAGATACACATCAAAAATATATGATTGAATAAAATACTACTTAAAAAAATTAACTTTATGTAGGCCTACTAACTGTGCTGAGAGGTTATTTACCTCTGTAAATGTGTGCAATTAATTATAAGGACTATTTTATAAAACCTTTATACCTATTTGTTCTTTTTTTTTTTTTTTTTGCTTTCCATGCCACTTTGGGCCTTTCGGCTAACGAGCATGTTTTTTTGGGTTTTTAATATTTTTATGGTCCCCCGCGGGATTTGAACCCGGGACGTCTTGCTTATGAGGCAAGTCCTATTTGTTCTAATTTTGTATTTATAAACATTATTATACATCAAGATACAGTTAAAAATATTATCTTTTAATTGCTTTTTATTTCATATTGATATATCAAAATGTTTTAGAAGTTATTAATATTAAAGTTATTATTGTAATATTGTTTACATTTTATTCGTCATATATCACGGCGCTAGTTATGCAATATGTATACAGGAAGTTAAGTTTGCACGTCGCACGTAGTTAGAACCAATATCTACAAAATATTAACTACCCGCACCTACTAAAATATATAATTTATTTATTTTAAAATTTGTATTGAGGTTTAAGGTTCTTATGCACGTACCTTATATATATACTACTTTAGAATGTATTCTCATTCTGTCTCCCATATTATGATACACACGTTAAAAGTTGTTTTATTTCAGCTTTAACATTTAGGCTTCATTTTAAAGTATTCTTTGTCCTGGATGTTTCCTTTAAGTTCCCTAAAGTTACCCATTTTATACTATTATCGATTATGCAATGAAGCACAAGGTGCAGCTTTTTCTATTTAAAACTTCCACTGTGCCTACAAACCTAAAGGTACAAACGAAAATAATGTTCCTACTAAAATATAAAACAATCGTAAATAAATACTGTTTGCTGAGATTAGATTGATTTTAATAATTTACACGAAAGTACTACGTAGTTATGAAAGTTTTAAAATGAGCCCTTCAAATGACATCACGTTAAGTGGGTTAGTATATTTCATAAAAAGTATCATTGTAAGTGACAGTGACACAAATAAATGTAAATGCGTGACGACAGTGAAAGTGGCTCGGACGAGTTCGTTAGAAAAAAAATAATTCGACCACGCAGCTGAACCACTGACGTGAGTTGAGCAAATTTCCAAAATTAAGTTTTTAGGCCTATGTTTTAGGGTTTAAACCAACAATTTGGGAAATAGGTTTATTCACGACGGTGCTGAATAGCTGCAAAATGGTTCGCACGCCATTCCGCATATTGGGAGAATCTTCAACACACAATGCATTGCGTGGTTCGCATGCCATTTCTAATATTGGGAGTATCTTCAACACACAATGCATTGCGTGCTTCGCACGCCAACCTCACGGTAGAATCCACCACATGGCTTTGGACCGGGTACTTCTATGGTATTTTACGTTTTGATCGATTTTGGGAGAACCAAACGAGCTATAAGGTCGCGTAAAAAACAAAATGTGCAGAATAACATCCTATATTTACATTTGTAGAAAGAACTTAAAAACAAATTCATTCTCGTAGGAAACATCTAAAAAAATACTTACTTCTGTTCAAAAAACGTACTTCCGATTGTTGGATTTGTTTGTTTAAAATATCCGTCCGAGCGACGTAGACAACCAACATGTGTACCAAATTTTACCAAATCGGACTTAAAATGCGGCCGCTTAAGTGGGAACACATATATATATGATTTTTAATGACACCCCAAAACGTGTTCTGGGGACCATGATCGGTGCTCATTTGCTACTCCCGACCTTGGGTCTTACCATAAGGGCCACTGCAGTAGCTCATTTTTCCTATGGAAATTCGCTAAAAATTACCCAGGTAATCGAGGTTAACACGTAGACAGGGAAGTCTTATTACA
>JAGFPH010026037.1:0-10587 GCA_018207615.1 Philaenus spumarius
AAACGTATTTATTGTGAGATTTTGTGTTCAGGTTTTATTTTATCTAATCTTGTAGTCCTATATGTGAAGATAGTTTGATTAAAAGTCCACTGTGATATTCCACCTTTATATTTTTAGATATTTGTAAATGGATTTAGATGAAAAACAGAAGAAAAATATTACAAACGTTTTAGCTTAATTTATTTCAAAGCACTTTAAAAAATGACTTGCAATTCTACAATGCTGGTTGTGTTTGTCACTATAAGTTCATGAATAGCGTCTCGGATATTGTCATCCCACTCTGTAGGGAATGTTGAAGAAGTTTCTCGTGTACACTTACGTATGTGAGAAATATGCGAGCTTTTACGGCTTTGAAATAGGCATTCCCATTCATAACTTTCTCAATTAATGGTTTGCTTCGAACACCATAGCTCCTCGACACTACCTGCATCATGTATGCAAGTAAGACATGAGAACATTGAACCCACTAAGCCAAACCTAATCTAGCTAGTTTGGAAACCTAGGTCTTTGATGGGTACTCAGGGTATAGCGTATAAATCGAATCGCCAAAGACAAACATTAGTGAGTTTTGTAATGCGCTGCAGTCTTCCAAGCAGCAATTTAGGTTACGGTGGAAAAGACAGGTTAGGCTGCGGCCAGACGGTCCGGTTTCGCGGGATCCCGATTCGGGATGAAGACAGCACAAGGTTTTAAATTGGAGCGTTCAAACAGTCCGTCGGAAACGGACATCCCGATTTACAACGGATGGTGCTGCCGAGAAACGGGAAGGAGATACAAAACACGTGCATTTTCTAGTTTGCGTTCAGACCGTCCGGTTATTCGGGATGCGTTGCATTGCTTCTTGTTGTGTTTTGTTTAATATGGACAAACTAATAGAAAATGTACATGGAAACCCACCCCACATGCATGTACATGTTTGTAGACATTCCTAGTGACAGTGATTGTGATAATGATTGTTAAAAAAATATATAAATTGACTGAGATTATAAATATAGTGGTAATTTAAAATTATACTGAACATAACATATCGTCAGTAAAAATCTATTTTCTCTAAAAACATATATTCGATTTAGATGAAATTTGATATATGTATAAATACAATATAAAATTCATTATTGTAATTGTAGCCATATCCCATTGCTATTATATATAATATTATTATTTATACTTGCCTTAGCAATCCTTTTACAAGTCTTTATGTCGTTTACAGCTGTTTCACCTTTCATTTTCAGGCATCTTCAGAACGAATACACAGAAAACACTTCTCACAATTACACTTATAAACAGAGATTAATATGACATTTAACACAAAAATAAATAAAAAAATAATAAATAAAGACACAAAATAGAAAGACATAAATTGTGATATGATAGACTTGATGACAGTCGCATACTGTGACTTAAATAAATTTAACAAGTGTTTTAAATGTTTTACCAAGTGTCGTTTTGTGTTTTTATATATTATGTTTTTATTTATTTATGTGTTGAATACCAAATTAATGTCTGTTTATAAGTGTAATTGTAAGAAGTGTTTTTTGTGTATTCGTTCTGATGATGCCTGAAAATGAAAAGGTGAAACAGCTGTAAACGATATAAAGACTTCTAAAAGGATTGCTAAGGCAAGTATAAATAATAATATTACAATATAAAACATTGATAGCACTACTAAAACATTTAAATAAACAGGCCAGTAACTTTACTCTACTGCTATCAACAAAGTTTCCACCCAACCTAAATGCTAGATTGCGCATAGTCTACAATGGCTTAGGTTAAGTATTGCAATGCATAGTGATTTTGAATCATACAATTAATAATAATTTTCAAAAATATAAAATAAAAATGAAAAATAGATTTTTAACCCTACAATTGTCGATGTTAATTTTTTGATATGCCAAGCCATTTCGGTGCGTGTTGCAAGTACATTTTCAAAAATTCACCAAATACAGTAATTATAAACCAGTCCAAAAGTGTTCCATAGCTTTTTTGTAGAGAAAGGTTCAAAGAATTCATATGTGCCAGTAAAAAAATTATTTATTATATTACAAAGTTATTAGCTTAAGAAACAAAAATTGTTCAAGTAACGAAAGAAAAAAAGTTAAACTTTAGGCCTACATAAAAATTGGGGGAAACATTTTTTGTAATTTTTAAAAATTTACAAAAGTTTTTTAATTTAGTTCTAAATAGAACTGTATAAAAATATGTATCAATTTCAAATTCTTGTTTTGAAAACACAAGTTTTTTTTCCTACTAAGTGTAAAGTCCTAAACTGAATAATATTATAGGCAGTGTTCTAAGGGCGGGAGTGCGCGTGTGTACGCAACAACTTCATCCCGAATTTCCCGTGTGACCCCAGCATTAGCGATTACTGTCTGTGCCTACTTAAGAGTGTCGAAAGCAGTGACGCACCGACGGGGGGGGGGGGACGAACCGCGCACCCTACGCTATCATGATTTTCTAACAGTTAAGTTTGAGTCCTGGCGGTCTGGTTCATGAGTTGACGGTATTCGAGCTCTGATAGCTGAAAAACGCTGAAAACCGAGCGTTAAATTCCCAAGAAATACGGGACGTTGAAAGCGCGATTGTGGTAACGCGTCGATGAAGCGGGTCCCGTGTTATACACCGCGTTTTTAAGGCTTTGTCAACTTTGCGTCCTTCACTTAAAAAATGGACAGCGTTCAGTTAGGCCGCCTAGGTGTATTACAAATAATAGAAACAAATGAGTGTGTACCAGGAGGGCTAGACGGTAGGGTACGCACTCTGTGCTTTCGTGTATGAAGCTTCAGCTACACTTTTACGAGCCGAGCGGAGTCGAGCCGATTACGCCATTACGTCGCGGTAATGGATAAATCTAACAGACATGTGTCGGAAGGATGCGCGCGCATTCCACCGCACCATCAGTTAGTCTGGATTTTCTGCTACTACATAAGTACCGTGAATTGCAAAATCATCATGGGCGAACAGTGGAAGAGATCGAACGTTCTTTCTGGTCAGGACCTGTGGCTATATCTCCCCAACCCGCGTGGAGCGGAGCGACCCGTTCCGGTGTGCTCTCAGATCGTGGGAAAAATTCGACTCCGCCTGGGTCGACTCGGCACGTATAAATTTTGAAAGTACACAATAATTACTTTGATATAAAAAATAACTACTAGAACCAGGGCAAAAGTCGATACTACTTCTGACTACTGTGGCCTCTCTAGTAGCTGCGCTGCGAGTGTACTGTATAACTGTGTTCGGCGTTTATAGCGTAGCGTCGTTATCGCGTGAATCCGCGTTGGCAACTCTCACCACCCGGTTAACTTATATTCGCAGCGTTGATAGCGCTCGTATAACATAGCCCACGGTAGTTCCATTTACCCAATTAACTGACGTTAACTCGACGCACAGTGGGGTATTTGACCACAAAACCTGGCATATATTAAAAAAATGAAACTGAAACGGTAATTCACTCATCTATATATTAAAATAATTTATGAAAACTTGTGGCAGTCAGTACGGCCATTCTATCCGGCCGATTTCCTTATTTTTTTTTTTAAATTGCAGGTAATCATTCACAGATATGTCATCAAGCATTACAAATCATGTATCTTTCGCCTTACAAACGTTATAATCAAATGCAAATTTCTGCTGTGTATTCCTTATGGGGTTTTTTTTTTTGGTTCTTTGTCCACTTTGCGTTCGTATACCGTCCATCCGATTGCTTTGAAATTTTGCATAGTAACACAGGTTAACCCTGGGAAGGTTTTAGGCCATTTACCGAAGTCCTAGGACATTAGGGCTACGCCCCAGTGGCCCTCAAAGTTTCAATGTTAATCTTATGGAAGAAATATTTCTATTGATTTTATCAGGGGCACAAAAACAGCTGTTAGTATGAAAAGCTTAAAACAGGTGATTTTGATCAACAACTGATTTGGATCAAAAACTGAATATAATTTTAGGTTAGGCCTACAATGAACTAAAACACCACTTATTATAAATAAAACATAACATACGTTCTATTGATTTTATCAGGGGCACAAAAACAGCTGTTCGTATAAAAAACTTAGCAACATATCATGTTTGTTTACTTTCATTACCATAGCAACATTACTTAGAAAATTTGAAGAATATTACCGTTTTGAGGTTACATTGACAAACTAAAAACAAACACAAACAAAAATCAACGAAAAATGCTAACTAACCAAAACACCAATTGAGCTAATTATTAGAATCAAGTTTTATTATAATTCTTCACAACTACCAGTTTTTTTTTAGATTAGGTAAAATTTTCCAACTGCGAGCGAAGCGAAGCAGCCATTTGAGGCCGAAGGCCGAGGCGGGGTTGGGACGCGGAGCGTCCAGGGGCAGAGCCCCTAGTTATTACATTAAGATAGTAAACATTCCAAAGAACAATAAACAACTACTATTTTGATTGATCCAGAAAGGCAACATCATCCTCTAGTAACTATAAACAAAATACATTCGTAAAGTTTAAACATAATGGTTTATAAATTTTGATTAGTTTTGTAAAATATGTGACAAAAATATAGTTCATTTTTTATAGTTATGATTTATATGAAGCATTATGTTAGTGTTCCAAATGAGATCAAGCTGTAATTCTAATGTTAATGTAAAGGTTTTTTCTTAAACTTTTTGGAATAACAATCAAATCTTGCACATATTTGCACCTTTTATGGATATAATTTTTTTTTTTTGAAACTCTGTAGGCCTATACCACTGCCAAAATAGGTCTATTAATAACCGTTACAATTACCGTACAATAAACAATTTATTACCATGTGAAATTATCATTGAGAATAAATCTTAGTTTAATGACAAAAAAAGTAAATTTTGATGGAAATAAGGATTAGGGTTGTTAGTAGAAATGCAGTTTTTTATATAAAGATATAATAGTTATTTCAGTGTACAAACTTGCAATGATTCCTTTTATAACTTTGACTTTAAAATACATTTGAGAAAAATTCAAATTATGCATTAAGCTTTTTTCCTTTCAAAAATGGAACAATTGAAAATGTATTTTATTTGTGAAATGTTACTTTTATTATTAATGATTTAATTTAGAGGTGTATTCTTAGTTAACTTTTAAAACTTGACATAAAGATAAAATTAAGTTGTTATTTTCCAAATACCAATAAATCCTTTCTCCTCCAAATATAATGGCTGTTTTAAGTGTTCGATTTTTCTAATTCTAAAACTTTAAAATTTCTTAACAACAAATAAAAATATTATGCTCAATCACAAAATAGAAACTATTTTTTACTGATTTTATCCTTTAACATGACGGACATTATTCCATTTCCATTCTTATTCTAGGACGGACAAGAAAAGCATTCAACTGACCGATTACAATTTTAGCTCAACTTAAAATATTGTATTTTTAAATGCTTACCAATTATGTTACAATTTAATTTGCTTAATTTAACCCTCTTTACTGGAAAATTAATAAATCTCAATTTTAAAATGTTATTTCAATATAGAAGTTGTCTTTTTTTCACCTTTGACCTTCAATCAGGCTTCCTCAAATCTAATGCATTTAAAAACATAAAATAGTATATTATGATTAGTGTTATGATGCAATTATTTTTACAATGAAGTTTTTTTTCGTAACGTTTTTCATCTTTTCTGTATAGATTTTGTTTAGGTCTGTAAAATAGCAATCTATACCAAAATTTGAATTTATGCCACGTTTTACGGTAAAATACCCCACTGTGCGGCGTTGAAAACGTGGCACTATCAGCGCTCGTATAACATGGACTTATACCAGCGCGCTAGGGTGCTGGCTAAACCGTCACTCAAGGTCAACGCGGGGTGATTTTGCGGAAAGAATGTTTATATTGCACTATTGTCTGATTCAAGCCTGTTACCATTCAGTTTTAAAAAATATATTATGTTTCAGAATTTGTGATAAGTTAAAGAACTTTCATCCATGTAGAATTTATTGAATATTTATATATTCTGGCCTGAGCTTAGTCTTCCCACCCCCAGCCAAATCCTCGGTGTGCCACTGGTCGGAAAACTACAGAAATAGACAAATCTTACACTTCCATCTGTCAGTCAAGCAGCACCTAGTACAAATGTTATCTAACATGGTTGGAAAATCTCTCATCGCTATCCAAACTCTCCACAAACAACATGGTGGAATTGAGATGGGATGGACATCGTAACTTAATAGGGGATTAAATAGCAGATACCCTAGCCAGGAAAGGAGCACCTGCATCCTTCATGTGACCGCAAGCAATGCTGCATTAGCCTTACTACGGCAATGAGCACAGTAAACAACTAGGCCAAGGAAGATGGTGTAAAATACCCGGGCACGCACAAAGCAAACTTCTAATCATGGGACCAAATACTAAACAAAGCTGTCCTTGATCAAGCTAAACCAACATCAGCTCAGAGTTGTTGCACTCATAACTGGACATAGTCATTTCAAGAAACATCTAACAACAGTAGGAGTCTTCGACGGTAACTGTTGACTTCGTGAACAGAGTCTCTTTGATTGCCAGATGCTGGAACGGAGGGAGAAGGCTCTTTGGAATCCGGCAACCAGGGGACGAAGAAGTCACGAACGTGCTTGGGGAAACCCTAGACCTCACAAGGGTAACCAGTTAATGGCGGCTACAATGTTGCCGTGCAAGGTTCCTCCAGTGCAAGAGTTCATTCCAAACAAATTGTTTTTTGTTTGTTTTTTTTAACGTCCTCCGGTTTTGCACTTTAAGGCTAATGAAGACGGACCTACAGTTTTACGTGGAATCCGAACCACAGCCAATGATGTCTGTTAAGAAACCATTTAGAAAATTATTCGGGGTCAATGGGAATTGAACCCAGAACTTTTACATTGATGGTTGCCATGACGATTGATAAAGCTTTCACGCCTTAACAACCACAGCCATCGTGGCTTACCAAACAAATTGGAAAACTTAGAAGGAAAATAATTAAAAATATCTTCACGTAATACCATGTGTTGGGAGTCATCACCACTTTTCACAACTAATGTATATTTTATCTTCACTGTGGTTATTGTTATTGGTTGGATGGTTAGTTCACTATAAGGTGTGTATGAAATGGGATTGCGTTTTTGATACTAACCACTGAACTTGTTAGCCGAATTTTTGAAGAAAATAAGAGCTATACACTCGACCCAACTTGAAAATTACTTTATATATATTTGGACTTTTTTTTGTTTTTCGATCCGATTCAAAATGGCGGAGTTATACCGATTAATCGTTTTTGGGTAGGGATTTAAGGGTATATAAGTGGGTTTTTCCCACCTTCATAAAATGGTAGTAAATATGCTTCAAAATAGCTGAAATTATAGTGGAAGGGTCCTTGTAGGATGTCCCAGACACTGATATTTTCATTTTTCAATTTTACACAAAATGGCGGCTTGTTTGATTGAAACAAAAATGGCAAAGTTAGAGCGAGGAAATTGCATTATTAGTTAAATAATGTACACTACATCCACACATTTCATATTTGTGAAAAGGGGGTAAGAGGGCGGAAGTGAAGCAAACTGTAATCGGCTTGCTTCAAAACTGACAGAATATAGTTACCTGCTCTTTGGGTTCCAATATATTTTGCTACGGATTGTGTCATAACATCGAATAAAAATGCATGACGTTAACAATGTCATTTTGACAAAACTTTGTGATAGGAACGTTCGCGCGCTATTCAAAGTCACACTTTTCGGTCTCTTTGTGATACAACAACAAAGCAAAGATTTGAAAAATGTATGAAGTAATACAAACAATATGAAATCTTCAATTGGCATCAGCAAAGCTGTTACTTCATCGAACTCACGCAAAATGTTTGTTTATCTCTAGTAAGAAATGCTTTTAGTCGATTAAGAACGATAAATAAACCATCAAGAGTGCAGTACTTTTAATAATCTCAATGTATTTCCGGCTTGCACCGTGTATTTTCAGATTACTGATTATAATAGCCACAGCTAAGTTACAATGCTATGGAGGGGAATTAGGTTAGTATGTAGCTGCATAACTTATTTATACTAGTAGTTCTGTGAACAGTAGACCTCGCTCGTTAAAATAACAAATGTGGTTTTGAGCTTAGGTTAAAAATAGTGTGCCAGTAAGGAAGTAAGCACAAGGTTTAGCCAGCGAAACATTATTTTACAATTCCCGCGATTCCGGGATTTCTAGTTCTCGTTTTTTTCTTTTCTTGAACTTTAACTGCTAAAGATTGTGTTTTATTTAGGTTAATAATGCGTAAGATAGCTGAAAATATCAAGTTATATAGGGAAAACATATAATTAAATATTTACATACTTAAATAACTAAAACTTAACAATGTACTTACAGTTCCATAACTACCATATCATATTAAAATATTAGAAATAATGAAAACTAATTCTTTAATTTATTCTCTACACTTTCTTATCCTCTACACTTTCTTATTATTATATGCCATTTTTTGCAAAGTATATATTCCTAAATTACTATTCAAAACAGGCATAGATTTGTTAGCAGTCTTGTAGTAGGAACATAAAAATTGGTGTTTTCAAAACAAAAAATTTGAAATTGATAAATATATTTATATAATTCTATTTAGAACTAAATTACGAAACGTTTTTACATTTATGAAAAAAATTACAATAATTTTCACTCCTTTTTATGTAGGCCTAAAGTTGAACTTTTCCTTTCGTTACTGAACATGCTAATAACTAATAAATGTTTCTTGATCTAATAACTTTGTTAATTTTAACTTCAATCACTTTTTTACTGGCATATATGAATTCTTTGAACCTTTATCTACAAAGAAGCTATGCAACACTTTTGAATTGGTTTAGAATAAACGTATAAAAACATGGTTGAAATACAAAAACTCGGACGATTTTTAACAAATTTGAAGTTTACGGCCATTTTGTGAGCTTACCTTAGAGATACGGAAAAAATCAAGGATACAATTTTGTTGAAAATCAAATTTGCTAGTAGCAAAATGTCATTAGTTTTTAAATTCGACTTACGGCTAAGCCACAAACTGGCTTTGGAAAAAAGCTTACGCTGAGAGAAACGGTGCGGCCGACATTTTTATTTTATTCAAGGATTTAAACATGATAAATGGAAAAAACTTTATATATACATGGCTCGGCCTAGGAATAAGGAACATTCATGTAAAAAATCATCAAAATCGGTCAAGGCGTTTGGCCGTAATCGTGAGACAGACACACAGACACACAGACGAAATGCCGAACGGTCGAGTTACAACGGAGACCTCGCTTCGCTCAGTCAACAAAGTGTTCCACGAGGAAAAGTCATACTGTAGGAGTTTAACACGTTCACTGCTACGCAAATTTCGTATTTCCTATGCTAGGAGCTGACCTTTTATTTTTTATATTTATAGCCTAAATGAGTAGAAATTACTTTATTTTTTATTTTTGAACCTTTCTACGTAATAATCATTAATATTTTAAAGCGGACGCACATGTGCTTAAAATTGTGTATTGAAAATACTCCCAATACGGGGGTTGGCGTGCGAATTACGCAATGCACTGTGTATTGAAAATACTCCCAATACGGGGGTTGGCGTGCGAATTACGCAATGCACTGTGTATTGAATATACTCCCAATACGGGGGTTGGCGTGCGAATTACGCAATGCACTGTGTATTGAAAATACTCCCAATACGGGGGTTGGCGTGCGAATTACGCAATGCACTGTGCGTCGGCCGCTTCTCATAGTGTTCAGTGGGAAGGAGGTTGTGGGAAGTAAATCCACACTTACGGCCCCAACAAGGAAACGGTTTTAAAGAAAAATAGTGGTTTTTAAACAGAAAAATTGGAATACAAAAAAATCGTAAATGCAATTTTTATAAAATTTTCGGAAATTATAGTTTATGGCATCAGCTATATTTTAATGCCTTACGCACCTCTTTCGTTTCCTTAGGGCAGCGGTTCCCAAACTTTTTCTTTCCGCGACCCATTTTAGCCCATACGTTTTAGCCGCGACCCCCTAAAAATAACGCAGTTGGCGGGGCGGAGGGGTGGAAAGAATCCAGTCCAGTTTGAGTTGAGCAGTGGTTCGAGAACGTACGTGTCTTGTGTTTTGTTCGCTCACGTATTATTCGATTTTGTTCTAACTAAGGATAAGTTTGTTAAGAGTGCAGGGCCTTCGACTTCTCATGATGATCATGAACAGAAGAGGGTAAAGGTGAGAAAGTATAGTGACAGTTATATTAAGTATGGATTTACGGTGCTCGGAAATCGGCCACAGTGTGTTATTTGCAGCGAGTTGTTATCGGCCGAGAGTATGAAACCTTCCAAGATGATTCGCTATTTAGAAAGTAAACATCCCAGTTTTAAAGATTAGCCAGCAGATTTTTTTGAACTTAAGTTTAGATTTTTTTGAAACTGCTTTAGATTACCATAAAAATTCAGTAGTTCAGTTAATTGGAAATAATATGAGCAAAAGTGCTTTGCTAGCATCGTATCAAGTGGCTTTTACGAATAGCAAAGAAAGGTAAACCACACACGATTGCTGAAGAACTCATTCTACCTGCTGCTCAGGATATGGTTTCAACTATGATCAGCCCAGATGCAGCTAAGAAGCTTTCCACCATCCCTCTGTCCAACAACTC
>JAGFPH010026038.1:0-10586 GCA_018207615.1 Philaenus spumarius
GATTTTGATGAAATTTGGTAAGTAGGTGTAGTTTTGGAATATCTCCAGGCGTTTTTTTCACTTTTTCAAATTTTTGATTTTTAAGGGGTTTTACCCCTAAAATTGCCAAAAAACCAGAAAAACCTTAATTTCTCAAAAACGGCTCTAACGATTTTGATAAAATTTGGCTTATTTGTAGCCCTTAATGTACCATATGCAAAAAACCGCATCTTTCTAAAAATTCCCGTTTAGGTAAAAATAATAATATTAACTGATTTTTGGGGGTTTTTGGCTAAAAAGGGGGTTGTTTTGCAAAATTCTCAAAAACTACTGAACGGATCGGAACCAAATTTGGTATGTAGCTTCCTCTAGGACCATAGGTGCTCACTAAGAAAGGTTTTCAAAAAATTCGAAATTTTAGGGGGGTTTGTGGAGGGTTCAAAGTTACTAAATCACGATTTCTCTAAAACTACTGAACGGATTGGAATGCAATTTGGTATGTAGCTTCCTCTAGAATCGCAGGTGCTGATAGAAAAAGGTTTTCAAAAAATTTTTGGGGGTTTGGGGGGGTCAAACTTACTAAATCACGATTTCTCTAAAACTACTGAACGGATTGGAATAAAATTTCGCATGTAGCTTCCTCTAGGGCCTTAGTGACTCACTTAGAAAAGTTTTTAAAAAATTCGAAATTTTAGGGGTTTTGGGGGGGGGGGTCAATGATACTAAATCACGATTTCTCTAAAACTACAGAACGGATTGGAATGCAATTTGGTGTGTAGCTTCCTCTAGGACCGTAGGTGCTGATAGAATAGCGTTTCAAAAAGTTTTAAATTTTAGGGAGGTTTCGGGGGATCAAAGTTACTAAATCACGGTTTCTCTAAAACTACTGAACTGATTCGAATAAAATTTGGTACGTAGCTCCCTCTAGTTTATTCTAAAAACCAACCAAAACTGCTTTAATGTCAGTACTGTTAATTTTGCAGCATAGAATATGTTAAAATAATAATTTTAAAACGATCTAGAAGGAATTTACAAAACACCGTGCAGCTCAATCATGGGTATAATTATTATTAGGGAATTTCTAAAGGAAATATGAACTATTGCAGTGACTCTTATGGCGAGACCTAAGGTCAGGAGTAGTCAATGAGCACCAATCATGGCCCCCAGAACACGTTTTCGGGTGTCATTAAAAATGTTATATGTGTTCGCACTCTAACGGTCCGATTTGATCCAAATTCGTCACGCTGGTTGGTTTTCTAAGTCGGAAGAGTTCATTAGCAAAACAAAATCCAACAAGCAGAAGTTCGTTTGTTAACAGGAAGTAACTATTTTTTAGATTTTTCGGACCTAAATGAAACCTTTTTGTGCTGTTATCTAAAAAAAATGTAGGATATTATTCTGTACATTTTGTTTTTTTTTTACATGACCTAATAGCTCGCTTGGTTCCCACAAAATCGATCAAAACGTAAAACGCTATAAAAGTAGTCCCCCATGCGGTTCAAATCCACGTGGGGGATTCTGCCGTGGAGGCGTCTTATGATCCGAGGCCGATGGCCGAGTTTATACTGCGAGCGAAGCGAAGCAGTCCATATCCCGAGGCCGCAAGGTCGAACGATTAGCGCGTGGAACGAAGGACCGTGTGAGTCCAAGCCGGAGGCTTAGGTGCAAACAAATTCTAGTAATTTCGTGCATGCACAGCTATTCAGCGCCTTCGTGAGCACATACATTTCCTAAATAGTTGGATGAAACCCTAAAACATAAACTTAATTTTGGAAATTCACTCTACTCACGTCAGCGGTTTAGCTGCGAGGTCGAATTATTAGCGAATTTCCATAGGAAAATTGAGCTATTGCAGTGGCCCTTATGGTAAGACCCAAGGTCGGGAGTAGCAAATGAGCACCGATCATGGTCCCCAGAACACGTTTTGGGGTGTCATTAAAAACCATATATATATTTTATGCACTCTAGCGGCCGATTTGGTTCAAATTTCGTACACATGTTGTTTACGTCGCTCGGATGAGTTCGTTGGCCAAACATATCCAACAACCAGAAGCACGTTTTTTGACCGGAAGTATCTATTTTTTTAGATTTTTCCTACGAGAATGAATTTTTAGTGTTTTGTTCTACAAATATAAATGTAGAATGTTATTCTGCACATTTTTTTTTTACGCGACCTTATAGCTTGCATGGTTTCCCCAAAATCGATCAAAACGTAAAATACCATAGAAGTACCCGGATCAAAGCCTGGTAGATTCTATCGTAAGGTTGGCGTGAGAGGCACGCCATGCATTGTGCATTGAAGATACTCCCAACACGGGGGTTGGCGTGCGAAGCACGCAATGCTTTGTGTATTGATGATACTCCCAATATGGAAAATGGCGTACGAAGCACGCAATGCTTTGTGCATTGAAAATACTCCCAATATGCGGAATGGCGTGCAAACCATTTTGCAGCTCTTCAGCACCGTCGTGAATAGACCTATTTCCCAAATTGTTTGTTGAAACCCTGAAACAGGCCTATAAATTTAATTTTGGAAATTCGCTCAACTCACGTCAGCGGTTCAGCTGCGTGGTCGAATTATTTCTATATGTAATATAATTTTTCTACATTAGATATCGTTATCGTATACTTTGAAAGCTATCAAATGCAAAGTGTGTTGTCTGGGTTTCAACACTTAAATTATGAACATATCAATAACCCTTCTTCGGAGCTTTCCAACGCAGTACGTCCAACAATAAAACACTAAATTCCCACACACATTGCAAACATATCGGCAGCCCTGAAGGTGGACAATTTGTCATCTGTTCCAAACATCGCCTGTCGTCACCGAATTTATAACTTGATATTCGAGTCCGTCAGCCGAGGCTTTGTCTACACCGGCCGAGATTGTATAAGGCCAGACCAGGCTGCTGTCCGTAAATTTGTCACGAATATAAAAACTGTAGCAGGTCGATAAAACACTGCCCGGGACTGTGGAGAGGTCCCGCAACCTTACCGGACCTATATGGAGTTTACGTCGTGGAAGATGGGTCGGTCCGGTGAAGGTTTGTAAAGGTGCGGCTATACATACACGTCACGTCACGTCACGTCACGTCCCGTCTTTTTTCCAGAGGTATGCTCCCTGTGTAATCAAATGGAGGTGGCTATACATACCCGTCACGTCACGTCACGTCACGTCACGTCACGTCCAGAAAATATTCGAATGCTCTAGAGAGCATACCGTGCCGTGACGTGACGTGACGTGACGTGACGTGCCGTGACGTGACGGGTATGTATAGCCAGGGGTCACGTCAAGCGACGTCAAGCGACGTCATTTATCTCCGCTTCGGCTTTGTCCGCGCACAGTCGGGAAACATCGTTGGTATAGCTGAATGTTTTTTGACTATATTTGTTGGCTCCATAACAGAGATAAACAAAAATATTGCACCTTATCAGTTCAAGGGGTGAAGTGTGTCTGTTCACCTGTTTCTTGTGTGTCGTTCCTTCAGTAACATAGTGTTTTGTTGTGCGTCAACCATGGACGACGAGTATTTGATAACTTTAGTGCAAGACTTCAAAGAACTTTTTGACCCTTCTCACAATTTATACATGAATAACGTAAGGAGGAACTACTGCTGGGAAGAAATTGCAATTAAAATGAATTCCACAAATTTATGAATCAATATAAATTTAGTATGTACATTACTATTATAACTACTATAATAACTTTATAATCTAAAATTATAACTCTATTACTGCGGTTTAGAGGCTCACTTATAAAGTCAAGATAACATTGATAATAATAATAATTGTATAACAAAAGTTTAACATGGAAATATATTGACAGTTGACTACAACTGAAACTAACTTTGTGTTTCAGTTATAAAGCACAAAATACTGATAAAATTACAGCAAATTTATTGTAAAAAAGCTAGGTCGGCTGTTTTACTTAATTAGTAAAAATTACCTAGGTCAAAATGAATCTCAAGATATAGGTATTAAAAGCCAAGATGTGCGCGCGCTACTTTTTGTGCCTGGACGTGACGTGACGTGACGTGACGTGACGGGTATGTATAGCCACCCTACCTAAAATGACGTTCGTGGACGGGACGTGACGTGACGTGACGTGACGTGACGTGACGTGACGTGACGTGTATGTATAGCCGCACCTTTATAGTTTTTATTGTTGGATAGCAAACACGGTCGAGAGGAAATGTGGTAGATTATTTTTTATTTTTTAAATATTTTTATTATATTTATTTACATGTTACACTGTAACCATACATATAAATAAAAACACAATTTAAAATCCCACTTAGGTTATACATCAAAACAACAAAATATAATGCATCAAAAAACAAATGAAGAATATTTTTTTTTACTTACTGATAACATAGCTATACTTACTTATAACATAAATTATACTTACAAAATACTACAGACACAATTTACAACAATACAATTATCAGTATAACACTGAACAAATTTAGAGGACTCCTAGGCGTACGCCAGTTTGAGACTTCCATCAAAAAGAACAAAAATACCAAACTCCACTAACACAGAACGATTGTCAAAACAAACTGCCTAAGCAACAGCAAAACCTGCAATGAACCTTTAAGGGTCGGCTCTAGTAAAACAGAAAGCAACCTGCGACTCCCTATAGCGGCGGTAGGTTACGCGGACATTGCTCATCCTAAATCCATTTAAAACCCGCCATTATTCAAATAGCGTTTTTAAAAAAATACCAAACTCTTCGGGACAAAATTCTTCATACGAATGGCTTGGTAATTTTTCGCTAGCCTATAATTAATAGTTACAACGTAAAAAAATATTTAAAATCACCCTATAGCGGCGGTAGGTTACACGGACATTGCTTAGCCTAAATCCATTTAAAACCCGCAATTGTTCAAATAAATAGCGTTTAAAAAAAATTCCAAAATCTTGGGGACGAAATTCTTCAGGCGAATGGCTTGGTAGTTTTTCGCTATAATTAATAGTGACAACATAAAAAAAATATTAAAAATCAATGTTTTAAATTGTTAATAAATATTAAACGAAATATTTTTCTTAGTTTTTAAAAATCCATTTGCATGCATATTGACCAAATCTTCAAAATTGCATATAGTTTATAATTTTCCGATCAAAAATAAAGGAAAAATTTGGATTTTAATTTAACGTTGGTCTTATGGAGTGTTAGCCAACATGGCCGACAGCTAGAGCCGACCCTTAATAGACTTTGACCAGGTGCAGTAAAGGTAGATTAAACAATGACTGAAGTTTGGACAATACACCAGGAATACTCATGAATGAGCATCTAATTCAATGATCCATATCTTTTCGTTATCAGTCAAATTCTTCATTCCTTTAAAAGTGGGGGCGCTTCCATCGCTACTGTAGTATTATTACATTTTTTTCATATATCTTTGTTAGAAATGTTATTACAGTATTATTTTATGTAAGCTTAAATTTTGTTATGATTTAATATTGACAACTAAAACCCGGATTTTTAAAAGAGAAAAACAATATTTTTCTGTAAATTTTAAGCCAATAGAGAAATGAAAAAATTCTAATATGATAAATGTTATAATTGTAAGGGCTTTAATTTCATATGTAAGATGACCCACATTGCAATTTGAAAATTTTGAGATATTGACTTTTTAAACTTCTAAAAGTTGTAAATTTTGAAACCTGCTAAAAATGTGAGAAAACCTACCAAAATTAGGTATTGTTTGAAAGGTCACATCTTTGCCAATGTACTTTAAAAATTGTAGCTGTTAAACAAAATTTTTATGTCAGATGTAAAAAGATATGTAAATTTAAGTTTTTATGATGTTTCGGGCCACCCTGTATTGACGGTGCAAGATAAATGAAAACAATTTTTTTTTAATGATCCGAGACCTTTAAAATGAGGTACAACACGACCTACCTTTACATTTTAAAATTTCCCAAAAACCAACCCCCACCCCCAAAAAATATCCTTTTGGGGCATTTTAGAGGGTTGGAAACATTTTTCCTGAATTCCTTCGGGTCGAAATAGGGGGTTATCAGTTTAAACTAAATGTCTAAGTATTCTCGTTTCTTATTCTATACAAGCCGGCCACCCGCTCTGTTACACCCTGTATATTATTGCATAATGTCGAATGATGTTCAATATCATCTGATGAAAACAGCCAGGACTTTACATTTCTTAACACTACCCTATAAGACATATTTTTTAAAGCAGTAATTTTTGTAATGACAAGGTTATAAAAACGAGCGGCACTATAGGTAAAAAATTGACGGTACAGAGTTAAATTTGGTTTAGGCATAGGTACAGGTACAAAACCAGAGTTCCTGAAATTGTATGCAGTATCTCGCATGTTATTTACAACAACAGAATTTTGTTGGCAAAACATTTTTAAAACTTTATTTACATAAAGATGATGTAACGGAAGGATTTTAGATGCCAAAAAAGTGGCCAAGAGTGAACAAATTTAGATCTCCTAAAAATGACTGGAATAATACTGTTCGTAATTATTTTTATTGTAATTCGTTTTACTAACCTATTTACTAAAGTTACTTGAAATATGTTCTTTATATATTTTCTTTTCGAGAACATTTTTTAAAATTCGATTTCAAAAGAACCCAGGTAAATTGTGCGGTAAGCATTGGTAAAAAAATACGATATATAGACAGACCAATTTAATTAACCTACAATTATTTGCAATTGTTAAACTTAAATATTATGACTACATAGGAATCTGTATTTATTTATAGAATCTGTAAAACCTTCCAATCATCGTACTAGACATTCCACCGGACTATTTATCTACGCGATTCTTAGAAACTATCAGCTGATCTCCCGTTAACAGTTAATTAATGGATTTTTTGCAATGTCCTTGCCCGCAGTGGCGCCACCACCTGTGACGGGAATAAACAAGCAGAGAGAACAAACGGTCGATGGGAGTATTGTAGAAAATAGGTGAGAAATATACAGGTTGTAAACTCCCCTTTAAATTGTGTGGAAACCTAAATACATCCGAAAACTTTTGGCGCTGACAAGTAGGTAGTCTAAAGTTTATTTCATAACTATGGGTCTCTAAAAAAAATAATGAGCTTGAAAATGGCTTTGCGAATTTGCACCACAACCTCGTGGCTTCGGACTATGAACTGCTTCGCTTCTTTCGCCGCTGATAAACTCTCTTCTCTTATCTTGATAAAGAATTTATCAAAACTTTGTACAGATTTTTTGGTGCTGCTTATTTTATATTTTTGGTAAATATGGTTTTTAATGTCAAATTTTGTCGATACATCGTGTGCTGCTCTCATGCATTTTTAAACCCTAAATAGTTCAAAAATAATATTTTCTTGAATTTAATAAAACTTGGTACATACAAGTTTTCTGTGGTGTTTTTATTTTTTATTTTTTATTTTTGCGAAAACGATTTTTACCTCTTATTTTAGCCGATGCACCGTATGCTGCCTGCTATAATTTTCAACCTCTAAAAAACTTCAGAAGAACTCAATAATTTGCTAATTTTCTTTCTCTGATTTGATTAAACTTGATTTGATCAAGTTTTTCGTCGTGTTGTTTTTAGCGAATTTCCATAGGAAAGATGATCTATAGCAGTGTCCCTTACGGTGAGACCTAAGGTCGGAAATTGTAAATGAGCACCGATCATGGTACCCATAACACGTTTTTGGGTGCCATTAAAAAATATATATATATTTGCACTCTAACGGACGCATTTTAAGGGGGCGCTCCCTGTCTGCCATATGGAATCCGATTCCCATAAGAGCAATGCTACAAAATAAGACATTTTTCCGATAATTCGTGGAATAAATTTAAAAATTTGGTTTCATTTTGAAGTACTATCATATGCGGATGTTGATTGCTGAAAAAATTTCCAAAAACTGTTTTATTGTTTTCATAAACGTATGATATAAATATTCAAAAATAGTAAACTTTATTAATTTTTTACTCAGTTACAAAAAACGATCTTGCAAAAAACCTGAGCAATCAACACCCAATCAATTTTACTTAAAGGAAAAAAAATACAACTTTCGTTTTCTGACAAAAATAACACAAAAAATGCTTAAAAGTGAAGGTATGGTTAGGTTATTTAACATTGAAATTGGTACCCAGCTTCGCCGTTTTGAATTTAGGGAGCCGAGCCTAAAGTCCGATTTTGTCCAAATGTGGTACAGACATTGGTTGTCTAAGTCGCTCAGACGAGTTCGTTAGCCTACAAAATCCAACAACCGGAAGCACATTTTTCATAGGAATTAACTACTTTTTAATTTTTTTGTAATAGAATGAATCATTTTTAGAGATTTTTGTATAAAAATAAATGCAGGATAAAATTCTGCACATTTTGTTTTTTTACACGACCTTATAGCTCGCTTGGTTCCCCCTAAAATCGATCAAAACGTAAAATACCATAAAAGTACCCGGTTCAAACCGCGGTGGGGGATTTCAATGTGGGGGGTATCTCCTGATCCGAGGCTGACAGCCGAGTTAGTACGCTGCGAGCGGAGCGAAACAGCTCGTGAGTCGAAGCTGGAGGCTGAGGTGCAAACAAATTATACTAATGTATTTCGTACACCAAGGCTATTCAGCGCCTTCGTGATTACACCGACTTCCCAAAATATTGGTTGAAACTCTAAAACATATACATTTTATTTTAGAAATTCCCTGAACTTACGTCAGCGATTCTGCTGCGTGGTCGTATAATTTATATATTTTTTCGAATATAGATTGTTTACCTCATTTTGTTACTGATACACCATCTGCTCCCATAGAGCATTTTCAACCCCTAAATCAGGTTCAGAAAAAAACTAAACAAAGTCTTATTTTCTGCCGAATTTAATACAGCCAAGTTTTGGGTTATATGTTTTTTAATATATTTTTTACTGAGTTTTTTAATCTCATATTTCGGCCATACACCATGCACCGTCCTCAAGCATGACATTTAACACACATGTTACCTGTTAATAGAAATGACTAAAAAAATTCCAAATATAAAAACTTTCATTCAAAACTAATTAAAATAAAAAATAAGTAAATGTGTGGGGTTGTGGGATGAAGTTTATCACGCCTTTTCTTCAATTCCTTTACCATCCTTAACGGGAACATACAGTACGATATTTTTAACCGTGCCCTCGGCTCGGCTAGCGCTCGGTGGGCTAGCGGTGTAGCGGGGAGGGATTGTAAAGCCAGTTCCACAAACTTCGAATAAACAAAACTGATTGAATAATTATTCAAATAAAATTATTGAAATAAAAACTACTTGAATGAGTCATAAACTACTTGTCTCTTGTTCGAGTATTCGAATAATAATACTGTGGTGTGGTTCAGGTAAATGCCAGACACCAAGTAGGCCTACTTCCCTCCAGGCAGGAAGTTTTCCCCGGAATCTATCTCCAGACATCCGTACCGAGCAAACCGTAAGTCAAACGAAAAAATGTTCGAAATAAAATATGTAATTTGGACCTTTATCTAAAACTTTCTCGCGAACACTTTGTCTCTGACCAACAAACAAAAATCTTTCCAGCGGTGTGAAAATTTCATGTCATTATTAAAGTACATTGTTGTAATATTGATTTTTAAAATATGAAATAGGTTTTGTAATTGATTTTCTTTTACATCATACGAATCGTATGGTTCTTATGTGCGTATCCGTAAAAGTTTTCATAATTTTACATCTCTGCTAAGTGTATTAAATGTCAGTGTTATTGAAGCTCGGTTTTCGCTGTTTCACGCCACTCGGCTCAGTTTTCGTGGAGAAAACTAGAGTAGACAAGAGCGATTTCTAACGTTATCATTCAGGTTAGTACAATTTGGCCGAGGGCACGGTTAAAAAAATCGTACTGTACACACACAATTTTAATCTTTCAATTGCTGTTATGTTAAGTTTGTTTTTTATACAAAAATTTACTGTTTCCATAAGTTTAATGTTATTATAATAAAGATGTAGAATTAATTATACCATCAAAGCTAAGATGGTAAACACAGTTAGTTAAGTGTCCATTCATTGTAAATACATTAAATAAACATAAAATGTTAGTTCAGCAGTCTAGGCCTAACCTAAAATTACTATGTATATGTTTAATTTGTTTTACCTTTCTCAACGACAACACACATACAATAATTTTATTATAGGCCTAGACTTAAAATTACTTTCTAGGCCTAACCCAAAATTGCAGAACTTGACGATAATATCTGAACTACGCCGGACGAAACAGTCTCATAATTTAAATTGATGAACCAAAACACACGTTTCTTAAATGTATTTACATTCATTGCCACAGCAACCAATTTGATAACGCTTTTTCGTTACTCGTATTTTATATTTGTCATTGCCATAGCAACCAATTGAAAACTCAAATTTTCGCTACTTCTTGCTAAATTTAATAACATTATTATACTAAATGTTTTGGATTGTTGTTAGCAAATATGGTTTTGTCACCTAAGTCCAAAATACCCCCTCAGCCCTTCAGGGTCACACTCCATCATCCACTACGTCAAACTTTTTCTACAATCCAACTAAACATTCCGGTCAGATTGTTTCCTTAACGGTGTCGAACTAATGTAATACACGGATTCCTGGAAACAGCTGATCTCCCGTTAACAGCTGATTAGCAGATTT
>JAGFPH010026039.1:0-10585 GCA_018207615.1 Philaenus spumarius
AAAACTACTCAACTAATTTCGCAATTTACACATATTAGTACCAGAACTTTTTAAGAGAATATGATCACTACAAGCAAATAGATTTAAATGGGTTAGCTATCCCTTTGTAATACAAATAATTTGCACTGAATTCATACAAACTAAATAATTTAAACTATTTAATATTGCTGTTAATTGACATAAAAACATTTGTAATTCGATTAATTAAGTCAATGCGATGAAATAGCACAACTACCCTTAAAGTTAAATCAAGCATTAACTATTACGTAAACTTAAAAGCTATTATGTAATCTTACAGCAATTAGTATTACTTAATCCGCAATTAAACTAATCAGTAATTCCATTTAACTAATAGTTAAACGTGGCAATAACATTATTGTATAATATTCTATTTCAATTAAAATATCCTGAGCGAGGCAATGCAGATGATGTGATCATTACGTACGCAGTAAACGTTAATGTAACAAAACGAAGTGCCAGCATGTTTAGCTGCCATTAGCATCTGCAAATACGCTGAACAAACAGTTTCAAAACATCAATAAACCATTAGGCACAACTCGATGGAAGGGACGTGATTTCGAGTGTAGATGTACTCCATCACCTCCGCTGATATCGGTAACTATTCACTTTAAAAGTATCCATATAAAAAATGTTGATACAGATATTTATCATACAGCTGGTAGACCTTTTTTTAGTAAAATGTAATTAAATAATGTAAAGGTGCACATACAATGTGTTTACAATTAAACAAAATAATATATCGATTACACAGTAAGTTATTGGACGACAATTTGGTACTCATTAATTTGATTGTTACAGAACATTAATTTGTTCTATAGTACTGTGAACAGTAGACCTCGCTCGTTGAAATAATAGACGTGGTTAAGGGTCTTCTATACCCTGCGTAAAACAGCAAAAATATGCACTTCGTACTATCGTGTTTCGGACGCCGATTTCAACATAAAAAGTTGTGAAACGTCTTAAATTGTTCTTAAAGGCTTTGTGCTTTTGTCTTATATCTCATAATTGAAAGAAATCGTCGGCCACTCATTTTAATCAACAGTTTAACTGAGTAAAACTCGATTACTTTGAACGCATTTTTTGTTAGTTTTAAGCAATAATTTCCATATTTTAAGCAAACAAGTAAAAATATAAAGCCTTCTTTGTAACTTAAAGTAGTTTCCCAGATTATTAATTTATAAATTGAATCCGAAACACTTTATTACGAATTCATGTTTCAACGAGTTTGCGGCTTTAGTCAGACCTTTCGTATTGAAATAATACGACACTCGGGAGATTTCTTCAAGGTAAAGAAGAGTCTTAAAGGACTACAACTCAGTATCTCGGCTCCCCCTCCACAACTCACTCACAGCCACAGCGGCCACACTGACGTAGCGCAGGAAAGAGCAAGACAGAAGCTGACGCACTCTCAATCTCCTATCCATAAAACTATAACGTTTTATGAAGACATCTAAAGAATAAACGTATAAAAACATGGTTAAAATACAAAAAACTTGGACGATTTTTTACAAATTTTAAGTTTGCGGTCATTTTCTAAGCTTACCGTTAGAGATACGAAAAAGATCAAGGAACCAATTTTGTAGAACATAAAATTTGCTGCCTGAAAATGTTATTAGTTTTTCAATTCGAGTTACGGTTAAGCCACAAACTGGCTTTGGAAAAAAAGCGTACACAGAGTTAGGGTGCGGCGGCAATTTTAATTTTATTTAAGGGGTTAAAAATGAAAAATGGAATAAAAGTATACTTACAGAGCTCGGCCTAGGAATAAGGAACATTCATGCAAAAAATCATGACAATCGGTCAAGGCGTTTGGCCGTAATCATGAGACAGACAGACACACAGACGAAATATCTAATGGTCGAGATAAAACGGAGACCTCGCTTCGCTCGGTCAATTACTTTACGTGTGATTATTACATTTAAATTTTATTTAGTGGTTTCGGTTTAAATTACTTGGTACCTTGCTACCCTTCTATATCGTTTAATTTAAAATATACAACAAAGCCTTTACTGTTAGTAAATAAATCAAATGCTTAAAAGTTCAGTAACTTACGTCATGCTTACATACAGAATATATCTTCTGGTGCAGAAGCTAACTGAGGAGTGAGATGTTGATTTTAATTCTTTAATAATAAATAGGGTTCCCTAAGTAGCGTTGTAGTAGTTGAAAATGCCAAGCAATGCAAATCCAGAAGACTTCACTGTTAAGATTCTGGATATAAAATAACACAACCGCCAGGTCTGACTACTTTATTGTAAAAGGCTTTATAAGCATTGCCATTTAATGGTCAAAAATACAATTACATGGCATTTCGTTCCTTTATAAAATAAATAAATTCTTGTAAAGTTTATTTTCTTTTAAGTGTCAGTATAAAGGCATTCTTTGTTAAGATGTTGTTTTTAAAACTCAATGTATTTGTATCCAAGTCACAAATTTGAATAAAAAGAATGATTTTTTCCGTCTGTTTTATTTGTTGTTTTTATTTTAAAAGTACTTATGCAAATTATAAACAAAAAATTAAATGTTATATTAACGAATCTGCTTTATTTATTATAAGGGTAATTTTATTTCTATTTAAAATCAGTAAATATGAATATCATTTATATTACTTATTATTATTAAGTGAACGCGTTTCACAAATAATTGAAGGGCTGCGAAGCCAAGGGGTACAAGTGTTTGGCATTTTTTGAATGATGGAGTTAAGTGCAGAAACTGGCTCTTCAACACTTTAAAATGTTTGTGGCCAAGTAATATAACTGCAAGTCTATCATGTGCTGAAATCTTGTGGCAAAAAAAAACTACGTCGTAGAAGAACTGTTTAACTTAGAAGTCAAGAGATACATGTGATGTAAGTCACTTTACTTTACATTGGTAATTTACTTGTAACCTATGTTTTATTACATAAATTCTAATTCCTGTTAACACGTTCACTGCTACGCAAATTTCGTATTTCCTATGCTAGGAGCTGACCTTTTATTTTTTATATTTATAGCCTAAATGAGTTAGACATTACTTAATTTTTAATTTTTGAACCTGTCTACGTAATAATCAATAATATTTTAAAGCGGACGCACATGTGCGTCCGTAGCACACAATCTTAAAATTGGCGTGCGAAGCACGCAATGCATTGTGTATTTAAAACACTTCCAATACGAGAGTTGGCGTGCGAAGCACGAAATGCATTGTGTATTGAAAAATCTCCCAACACGGGGGTTGGCGTGCGAAGCACGCAATGTATTGTGTATTGAAAATACTCCCAATACGAGGGTTGGCGTGCGAAGCACGAAATGCATTGTGTACTGAAAAATCTCCCATCACGGGGGTTGGCGTGCGAAGCACGCAATGCATTTGTTTTGAAAACACTCCCGTTACGGGGGTTGGAGTGCGAAGTGTTGGCTTGTGTATTGAAAATACTCCCAATATGGTGGTTGGCGTGCAATGCACTGTGAGTCGCCCGATTCTCATAGTGGTCAGTATTAAGCTCACATGTGCGTCCCTAGCAGTGAACCTGTTCACAGCTCAGGTGTACAAGTGACAACTTATATCAAATATTGGCTGATAACAAAGAATAAGAGTTCGAAAATCAAATTAATTTTTGCTATTATTTTAGTCTAGAACCTAGCAATTAAAAATATACTAGTTTTAGTGATCATGGCTTTACCTGGATTTTATTATAACAGTTTAAATTTAAACTGAGTTTTCTCAAAACTAACTTCACTGCACTTACACCCCTTGGCTTCTCAACCCTTCAATTGAAAAAAAACAATACTAAGCTGTTTTTTATATGTTTTCAATGTAAATTGCTTGATATTGTTTTTTTTTGTTCTTAGTGTTTTCTTGTGTTAAATTTTACAAAACAAATTATTTTTATTTGAAATGTAGAATTATTTTATATTCAAAATAACCATTTTTAGTTTGTATAATGTTTGTAAGCATTTAATAATAATTTTCAGTACGGTAGTTTAAAAAAATAGGGGTGGGTTAGAATTTTACATTCATGTACTTTTAGGTTTATAGTTATTTATAATTTTTATTTACTCCTTTGCCCTACTGAGTATGCAAAATATATTCAAAATGCTAAAAAAAAAATTATATTTAGTTCGCTTCGTAATGCTTTAGCTAGTACGTTTTATATACTATTTGAAAGTCTAATTTTATTATTGGTATATTTGAGGATATTAAAATTCATTATTTTACAGTTGTAGATTGAAATAGAAATGTCTGTGCAAACCACTGGTACTTTGTTTTCAGAATTATTTTTGAGAGAGGAATACTTTCCTAAATAAATACTAAACCTTGTTTTAATAGTCGCCATACTAAAACGTTTAAGAAAAATATTATACGAGGTGCATCCACTTCTAGCGCTTAGTTGTTAAATATAAAGATTTGTAAAATATAAACCAGATATATTTGTTCATATTTATTAAAAGGTTCATTGGTTTAAATTAAAAGTTATAAGTGCATCATGTTCATAGTACAACAGAACTTGTGTCAGAGGCAAGATTAAAGCTCAAACACAGAAGAATAACTCAATTTTTACTTCATTTTACGTCTTGCAACGTTTCTTTTTTTATGTATAATTCGTATTTTAAATTTAGCATAGTTTCTTATATTTTATTGTACGCATATTTGCATTTTTATCTATAAATAATGTACACTAACTTAAACTAGCTTATTAATATTAATATAAAATCAATGCATATAATTTGTTTTAATAAAAGAAAACAATTTATCAATAACTTACAATAATAGTTTGTATCGATGTGTTTTAGTAAACAGTAATAATTACAAAGTAGTATCTAAAATAAGTATTTACTTTATAAAAATCATTAAAACTATTTTAAATAACAGCTAGTTGTTTTACAAAATATATTTCCTAATTTTGCGTAAAAACATAAAAATCTTACTGCTCTCTGAAACATACTGTATTGCTCAAACATGGTAAATAAAGCCTTCATTTTGAATATTCTATTTTAGTGCACTTAGTTGCGGTTGCTTATTCTGCTTACGGTACTTCGCTGCTGTACATATTTCATAAACTTTCTGAGAACTTTGAAGAGCACATTGTCTACAATTGTTTGTACCTCCTATTGTAAAAGTTCTTAGTTAAATATACAACATGTAATTTTGTGGTGGTATTATTATATAAAAATAAGGGAGTTAAATAAAGCGATCAAAATTTCAAATGTACGGTTTGATATAATATGTTCTGAGAGCTTAAATAAACTTTAAAAAATAAACAAGATTTAATATCTTAAATTAATTGCACGATAATAATACAATTGTTAATTTTGTGAGTTAAAAATGTAATTTAATGATATCACTTTTTATAATTATCTTAAATATTACTCTAGTACAATATTAATTTGCATATAAAAAAAAAACACAAAATAAAAGTGTCAACAAATAACAACATTCAATAAAATTTATATTAATTTTGGAACAGAAACCCAACGTAAAATACAACCTAACGTTATTATTTTGTATGGTCTAAATTACAATAATGTCACTTTAAAATATTTCTACAAAGTTACAAATAAAGATTCTATTCGAAGTTAATTCAATGAAGTTTATGCAATAACTAGCTGGCACGACCCGGCTTTGCACGGATAGACAAATCAAAGTTAAATGTATATAACAAAAAATATATTATATCAATAAATATGTTACACTATGCATTTCTTATGGGGATTTTGAGTTACTTTTATCCCCCCCCCCAAACCTCCCCTAAAATTTAGATTTTTTTTTCTAAAACCCTTTCTTAGCGAGCACCTAGGGCCCTAGAGGAAGCTACATAATAAATTTCATTCCAATCCGTTCGGTGTTTCTGTTTAGTATCATTGGCCCCCCCCAACCCCCTAAAATTTCGATTTTTTTAAAACCCTTTCTTAGCGATTACCTAGGGCCCTAGAGGAAGCTACTTACCAAATTTCATTCCAATCCATTGGATGTTTTTTTTTTAGTAACTTTGACCCCCCCAAACCTCCCCTAAAATTTTGAATTTTTTGAAAAACTTTCTTAGCGAGCACCTATGGCCCTAGGGGAAGCTACTACATACCAAATTAATTCCAATCCGTTCTATGGTTTAGAGAAATCGTGATTTTGTAACTTTAACCCCCCCCCAAAAAAACCCTAAAATTTCGAATTTTTTAAAACCCTTTCTTAGCGAACATCTATGACCCTAGAGAAAGCTACATACCAAATTTCATTCTAATCCGTTCGGTAGGTTTTGAAAAATCGTGATTTAGTAACTTTGACCCCCCAAAATCCCCCTAAAATTTCGAATTTTCGGAAACCCTTTCTTAGTGCGCGTCTAGAGCCTGTAAGGAGTATTAGTGCCAAATTTCATGTTTGTAGGCCTCGTGGTTTTGGAGAAACTGTGATGAGTCAATGAGTCAATCGTATTTGGCTTTTATAAGTAGGATATAAATAACTATACGCCTTTAAAAGCTGTACATTTTGAGTAAATAACAAAATTTCATATTGAAACTTCCCATTATAGGTTACTGTCTAGGTAATCATGGTTTACAAAACAAATTTCAGGTAGTTATTGTTTTTTAATACAGGACGTTGACAATTTAGCTACAAGAGAAATTAAAATGAATCATGGATTTGTTTGGCTTTTGTGGTCAACATTATAGTCGGGAAACACAACTGTAGTCAGCTAAATACAGACATTCAATGTATTGGTTTGGCAATTAGTGAAACATTTAGTCTCTCCATTTTGACCGCAGCGATGCTGGTATTCACCAAAGTGAAATACTCGTATTTGCAAATATTTTAAATACACTGTAGAGTTTGTTTGAAATAATTTTTAACGTTACCTGAATTGTATTTTAATTTAATAAAACAATAAAAGTGATTTTGTGTTACTCAACATTGCACTACGTTTTATAATAATATTGTTTTATAAAAGTAAAAATTTAATGATAATAGAAAATAAGTATCGTAAAGATTTACAAGGTACTTAATATAATATGTAAGTGCATTACAGAAATAAACAAACTATAAATTGAAATAATATACAGAAAACAGTTAGAAAATAAACGTTTTTAGAAAACAAATTTTAAGTTATCGTAATGCACAAGAATTTTTTTTTACAAATCAATGTCTAACTAATTAGCCGAATTTTCGAAGAAAATAAGAGCTATTACACTCGACCCAACTTGAAAACGGTTGGTCGGAGAATGCTAAAATTTGGTTTCTATCCGTTTCAGACCATTTGGAGACTATACCCAAAAATCATTACTTTATATATATATATATATTACAACGAGTCTCTGGTTCGGGAATTAAGTTGTAGAATAATTTGTTTTGGCCACAACTGCAACGCGTTATTTTTCACGCTGGCAGCGCCAATTCTACAATGAATCCCCTTTTTAGAAAATTCTTCGTTGGAGAATAAGTTATTTCCACCTACTGGAAGTCTTATAGGCAATCTCACTTTGTTTGGCCTAGGTGAAATAACTATGTGTCGAATATTCAGTTCACTGACTATTCTGACAAAAAACTTTACTTTATACTTCCAGTAATTTATTTTTAATTCTAGCTCAGTAAGAACACAAGTTAATAATTTTACTTTTTGTAAACCTCTGAAGAGTGAGTACACTGGAACTAACCTTGTAAATTGCTTATTTGTGCTTGCAATTATTTTATGAAATTTCACTTTATCAATTCTTAATCTAAAATTCATAAACTATTGGGATATTTGAATATTAGGTGTTTTTGTAAATAATAACCTTTTATAAAACAAAATAAAATTTTAATAATTTCTTTTTTCTAATCTTAAACATAAAACAAAATTCTTGTATTTAATATTTTCCAAATAAAACCAAATAATAACTTTCTTCTCCAATAAAATAATAACTTTTTAAAACTATAAGGCAGAACTAATCTCTTAATTTATTATAATTTATTTTAATATTTTATTACTCAATTGCATTTAATTTATACTTTAATGAAAATTTGAATTTACGATTTAATGAATTTACTTCTTTAATTAATTACCAATATTTCTTAATCTAACATCCTAAGTAACCCAGTATTTAAAATAAATTTATTTGAATTTACTTCAGGCAATTTAATGGGGACTAACGTATTTTACGCTTCTACCGACCTTTTCACACTTGTCCAGGCGTCGCGACGTTTGTGGTTAAATCCGCGAACGCTGTCTGGTGATGACAAGCTACAGCTGTTCTGCGTGTTGATAGAGTTGTCTTGTGAGTGAAGGTGGTGTCCTGTAGGGTTGTCTGGATGTATGATGGATGTCTTCTTAAAGATGGATGTGGTGATGCCGTGTCTGCTATCCCGGTTCGTCTATTCCCTCGTAGCTACAGTTGCATGTCCTGGTGGCTGCCTGGTGGTGTCCTGGAGTCCTGTCTGGAAGCTATACGAATCACTCCATGTATCAGCTGTCCTGTAGGCTATGTTTTCTTCCAGAAAATCCCAAGTTAGGCCAACTTGTATAGACTAAGTTGCCACTGAAGTTCTTGTAGAGTTAATGCGGTGTCTATTGCTGCATCCCAGATGATAACCGCAATGACGTATCTCCTTACTTGTTATAAAAATTTAATGTTTAACGAAGAAAATACTCAGCTTCTAGCACGCTAAAGTATTTTATAAAAAACAAGTATCTGCGCGCGATGCGTTAACTTACATCGTAAAAATATTAAGCATCCCCAGTTTCCCCGAGCAATCGTTTATATAAGGTTTTTCGGCACTATCTCATTGCCAACCTAAGCTTTCTACCACTGTATTTCCATAATGCTTTAAAATCCATTTTTTCGCCAATTTCAAACTACTAGTCTACGTAACTTTTCATCCTGAATTTTATTATAATTTTTTCATAATTTTGTAACATGATTTAGCCTTTGTTTTAATTAAGTTTCTATTGTTTCTTTGAGTACGCCCCTTTTCGTAAACTGGTCACCCTGTTCTCCTTCCATCAGTCTCGTCTTTGGACCTCCCCTCTACTGTCTTGCGTTCTTATCTGGCTTCCCTCAGTTATGTGCTATGGAAATCCTTTTTCCATGTAACTCTTCCAGGGTTTATCCGATTTTCCTGAAACTGACATCATTTTCCTCAGCTCGTTGTTACCTTTCCACACGAACTCGAGTGACGTTCGTACGACTCCTGGTTCGCGTACACGACCCGCGCGCGTTTTTCCGCGGCGATTTTTCCCGGAAAAGTCTTAAATTCACACTTCTTTCGGTTTTTCTTTTTCCACTTTTCTTGTCCGTTGGTTTTCATTTACTAGCCGGATTTTCATCTCATTTCTGCTTCTGGTTGTCTTGCTGTGAGGTTAGGGACTTCAACGATTTTTCACACACTAGGGTTTTACTTTACTCCCGAAACATATTTCAAATACTGGATTATTTTTACATAACTACTTCATTTGCATACTATTTACTATTTTGAATTGTTAAAAGTTTGAGTTTAAATTTTCCATTAGCTGTAAAGGTGCAAATTCTATCACCTTTTTCCTTTTATAAATTTTCTAGTTTTTCTTTTACATTATAAATTACATTTATCAATACTAAAACTTGTTTTAGTTAGAATTTAAAAAACTTTATTTTTAACCTACTTTTTTATCCTTTAAACTTTATGCATTACCATTAACTTTTTTATATGACAAAATTTCGCTAAAACTTATTTCACCTTTATTTTAGGCCTTTTTAAGAAAAGCCTAAAAAACCTTTTCTTTTTTAAATTAGAGGAATTTTGAAAATTTTCTCATTCTTTGAAAGCTCGTATCTTACGTAACTTTATGATTTTTTAATATCTAATCTTGCAGTAAATACACCCGCCGTTAGCGTAATGCATTTCCCCAAGATTTTTATTTTTTATTCAAATCTTGGATTTTGGCTTCCCGTAGGAATCTTTTAAGTAATTTTTATAAGTTCCCAATCCTTTTCAGACAGGCAGGGTCCAAAAGTTTAATTCTACCCGATAACAGACCGCCCGCGTATACATGCTGATCTCGTGACCTACATTTGGCTTTAACTCCCGGCAAGTCCATATTATTCAAACTTACAAAATTAATTGCAAATTTAAACTCAAGACCTACAACGAGTTTTGTCCGTTGTAAGCTACCCCTCTTAAGATATCTGGTTTGATCGGCTCCGCCAAAAACCCAAGATATTGAAACCTTTTAAATATAATAGCATTCCTTTTTCATTTTCCTTATATCTTATTACATTCTTATATCTAGTTCTGCCTTCATAATCTAACAATTTACATATCACACATTCATAATATTTTTATACATTTTATACTATACTTTTCATTGTTCTTCTTAGTCTCCATACTCTGAAATTACATTTACATAATATACCATGGTATACATTTCCTTTTGAAATGCTCACTGGATGAGTTCACTTCCACTGAAAACACATGTTTATACTGTACACTACTCATATAAATACAGGGACACATTTTAATTTGCCTGATAACAAACTAACAATATTTTACTGGGTTACGTTTTTATACTACTGTTATTTCCCAGCATTCATACTTCCCGAATTTTTATAATCCGCGTTTTATACGTTTTACATTATTTTACCCT
>JAGFPH010026041.1:0-10584 GCA_018207615.1 Philaenus spumarius
TAGTAAATAAAATGATTAAAAACAATATTATTTTGACTACAGTAAGTTGGGAGAAAGTTTGTGTCAGCTAACTGATACCGTTTATTACACTTATGTAGGTACATATTTATACTCTAGGTTTAAGAATGTTTTAGGATACACTCCCAATAGCTTGTTAACGAATTACCATAGAGAAGATGAGTTATTACAATTACTCTAATTGTGATACCTTATGTCGGGAGTGGTAAATGAGCACCGATCATGGCCCAAAAACACATTTTGAGATGGCATAAATATGTATATACGTTCACGTGGTCGCTCTGTAACGTTGTTTCTATTTGAGGTATTACATTCAAGTAAAAAAGTGACCCAAGGATGCCCACAGGAATCGGGTTTGTGACCCATTTTTTGGTTAGTGTTGTTCAACAGCTTGTTGAAGTTAGACTTGGGAGAAGGCGCTGAGATCAGTGTTTGCGGACGACGGGCTATTACTGATAAGAGGAGATAGTAAAGTGGACATAATTTTGCTATGAAGAAGATAGCAGAATGGGGAGTTAAAAAGAGACTTAACTTTGCCCCAGAAAAGATAAATATGACGATTTTAAGTTAAAGGGGAAAATGGCGAATGGTAGATGGTTAAGAGTGGAGATGCAGGGGAAGAGGATAGAGCATGTGAAAACGCATAAGTATCTAGGTGTAATAGTTGGGGAGAGAATTTATTTTAGAGAGCTCTTGAAGGAAATGGGAATGAAGGTGAGTGGAATAGTGGAGAAGTTAGCAAGGATAGCCAACTGGGGATATTCAGTGAAGGCTATGACAACACTTTACAAGGGATTGGTTGTGCCTATTATAACGTATGGATGTGAGGTTTGGGGGAACGAATTGCAGAGAAGGAAAAAGAGTGTGGAGGTAGCACTCAGGGTGCAAAGAAGGGGGCTGCTAAAAGTAGTAAAGGGCTACAGAACGATATCCACTGTGGCTCTGCCGGTGTTTGCGGGGGTGATGCCAGTGGATCTGGTAATTAGGATGAAGATGCAATTACACGAGGATAAAGTAAGGGGGTGCAATAGAGAGGAGGCAAAGAGGGTGAGATGTAGAGAAATGACGGAGGTATGGCAAGATCGATGGGAGAATGAAGAAAAGGGAGAAGAGACCCGGCTGTATTGGGAAAGATTAGAAGACAGAATGATAAATCAGTGGATACAGTTGGACCGCTATACCACGCAAGGAGTCTCAGGCCATGGAAATTTTAGATGTAAACTAAATAAGTTCAGATTGGAAGAGTCGGAAAGTTGTGAGGACTGTGGAGAAGTGGACACTGCATATCATGCACTATATGCATCCAATAAATATAAGGAAGTGAGGAGGAAGTTGAAGGTGGAATGTGAGAGAATTGGAGTCGAGGATGGGAGAAAGGCAGTGGTGGAAAACAAAGGATGTTTCAAACTTTTCAAAGAAATATGCAAGACCGTTGGAAATGGAAGGGAAAACCGGAATTAAAAGAAAAATAACACACGGACGAAATGGAAAAAAATAGGAAGCCCGATGATTCCTATGATGGAATGAGGGGACACTTGTTTGGATGAAATTGACAACAGGACACCGAGAGTGTTCGGTAATGAAATAAAGAATGAATAAGGAATTTTAGGAGAACAAAGTATAAAGACGAAGGCCTGATGAAATAAGTCTAGGAATTAATCATCAGGGGTGGTGGAAGGCTTCGTGGGGGTCTAACAAGTGTAACGGCCCCATTTTACATCAGATTTGGTCCAAATTTAGAACACACGTTGCTTTCCTGAGTAGCTCAAATTCATAAAAACATGGATGAAATATTTTTTATCGGTACCCTCAAATTGATGACCTGGTTTAATGTTGTAATGAAAATATAATTTTTCAGAACTTTGTGCGTTACTTTGAAACGAAGCAAGATACCAAACTTTAGTTTGCGCCGTTGTTTCTCTTTTAATAAGCCTTACGATGGTGTATTACGTTACCTAACTTTAGATTTGAAATTGTAATCCCCGTTCCCCAAAGCCCGAACAATCATACAGGGTCAGAAATGTAAAAATAATTCCTGTTATACAACCGAAGATATATAAAAAGTTTTGTTCAATTATTTTCAATAACAAAAATAATGACGCTGGTTAAAGGGGCTTTATGAAAACTCTGTACAAACGATAGTAAGAACCTGTGTATACAAAATAATATTCAATCATGTTTACTTTCTCCCCCCTATAAGTATTGTTTTCGTCCATATTTTCGAATTTGAATTTTTTTGCTGCTCCCTGAACCCCAAATAATTGTTTAGTGGAATTATCTGTGTTGGTGCTCCCTGAACCCAAAAATATTTTTAGTGGAATTATTTGTTTTAGTGCTCCCTGAACCCAAAAAAAGAGGTTTTTTGGTGATGTCTGTCCGTGTGTCTGTATGTATACAAAGCTAGAGAGAAAACTGTTCGAACGATTTCGAAAAAATTTTCACAGGACATGTCAATTAATCCCTGTATAGATGCACGAAAAAAGGTTTTGAAACATTTTGAAAAACAACCCCCATTTTGGCCAAAAAACCGCCGAAAAATCAGTTATTATTTTTTTATAAAAAGTGCTCAAACGATTTTGATAAAATTTGGCTTATTTGTAGCCGTTAATGTACCCTACCATAAGTAAAAAACAGCATCTTTCAAAAAATTCTCGTTTAGCTAATAATAATAACTGATTTTTTGGGGTATTTTGGTCGAAAAGGGAGTTGTTTTTCAAAAAATTTCAAAACTTATTTTCGTGCATCTAAACAGGCCTAATTGACATGTTTGGCGCAAATTTGTTCGAAATCAATCGAATAGTTTTCCTTTTAGCTAATAATAATAATATTTATTAGTTAATCTCCTATTTTAACATCACCTCTCCTAACCCTCCTACAATTGTGAAGTCACAGTGAATCTGTTTAATAATTTAAATATGTTCTTGAGAAAGTATGTGCCAGTTCCTGGTACCGTTTCTTTTTAATATTGTATAATACAATAAACGATTTGAGGGAGTAACGTCTTTAAATTGTACTCTAATTGATTCGGTAGAAGTGATACTTTTGTATTTCTGTTTCCAGTAAGTGTTGAAATGTTTTTAAACAAGCTTAATAAATTACAATTAGTATAAATGATAGTAATCAATAGTGAACCTGCAATTATTAGTCTACCAATCTTACAAAAACGAATAAATAAAGAAACGGAAGCTATACTGGGCCACATAGATTGGACATATTCAAAACTTACCTTTAAAGTCAAAAATCACCAAACAGTAGAAATGTCTCAGCTGATCACTTACAAATCATAAGATACATTGAGGTTAAGTCAATAAACCAAAAACTAGGTTCAATTTAGGTTTATTAACCAAAATTAATAAAAAAAAGATTTATGTGCCCTTAATTATAGAAAGAGAATTAAGTTATATGCCCTTAAAGTACAAGAAAAAAGAAAAAGGTTGTATTACAAAGTATATATATAATTTAAATTGATTTTAAAGTTCCCTCCCTAAAATAAAAGTCAAAAACCCTCCCCATTAGTAATGATTACAAGATTTATACAAATTTAATTAGACAAAATACAAAATTTTAACATCTAGTACCATGGATTTGTTTAATAATTAACATTTAAGTCGTTGGCCAACTGTAAAGCTAAGTATAATTAAATAAATAAAAATAAAGAAATTGTGAGACGTCTCTCTGTAAAAAAAAGTATATATAATTTTCTAATAGAGCCCCTTGAGAGCTGAGGTCCTAAAATTGCTATAGCTGCTCCTCCCAATTTTATTAAATATAAAAAACATATATTAAGAATTATTTATTTGTTACAAAGAACATAAAAGTACATAGCCTATTCAAAGTTTCTTATAAAGTTCACTGCAGATTTTTAGAAAATATTAGATTTTTGGTTCATAGTGTACCGTTCTCGCAGGCGTCTACAAAAATTTGGAAGCTGCGGTCCGTGGTCGACGAAGGTTAAAGCGAGAACAGCACAAGCAAGTTTCGAAGCCTTAATAAAGTAAAAAAAAAATAAAAGGGGAAATACTCACATGCACCACTGAAAGCTGCCTAAAAATTACTGTCACAATATGCACAATTATACACTATATATATTCAAATAAAACGGTATGTTCAATAACTCAGTACACCCATTGACAATAATCAACTATTCAATTTAATTTTGTTTTAAGACAAAAAATAACATTTAAAAAAAATTACAATTCATATCAAAATTAGTACCAAAGTTTCGGTTGAAGAAATAGTTGTTACAATTAAAAGAAAATAAGATTATTAAGGTTAATTTTTATTATTATTAACTTATGTAGATTTATTATAAAAAAAAGTATTATTAAAATAATTTAAAGTAAAATAATTTGGAAAAATAAAAAAAAAACAAAATAAAGGACTAATAAAATGCGGTAACGTTACCTAATTTTAGAATTTAGGCTAGTCTCTTGAAGACCGTAGCCTAAACTCTAGTCTGCAGAATCCCATCCAATTATAAATATAAGTAACCTAATTTAATACACAATTTCCTTAAAAACTAACAATTATATATATATTTGCCATGGACTTAAAAGTTTTACACACCCTTACGAAATTTGCACAGTTTAATACATGTATATAAAAAAGGAAGTCAATCACAGTGACATTAACTTAATTTTTGAAGTTTATAGCTGGTGTAAATATTAAATTTCTTTTTGTTTTAAATATTAAGCCACTTTAGGCCTACTTGAAGACGGAGAAGAAAAGTATTTCAGAAATTAAACCTGCAATCCAGTCACACACTTTGATGGACACTGCTTCTGGTCACTAAGAAGTTCTGTTCTCTAACTCATCGCTTAATGATATTTTCTTAGGATTCATAATGCTTCTGTAGCCTAGTTCAAAAAATGTTACATGGTGTTACGTGGTGCTACTTGATCCAGGTTATTCCCTGTTTCAATACAGAATTAAATTAATATTTTTTTATACACACAAAATGGTGGACATATTGTTCATGTTGTTTCAAGTTGAAACAAAATCAGACAAAACATGTACAGCAAGGCTTTGTTCTTATTTAGTCATTAATTTAGTAATTACAATGACTCCAGGTCAGAAATTTACATTAGAACAGTTGTTAATTAAAGCAGTTTTGTTTTATAAAAAGGTAGGCTGATGTTTTTGGTTTTTATATAAAATAGGCCTTCTGAAGAAGCTCGCCTATGCAACTTAAAACTGTAGCTATGTTAATTAACAAAATTAATTACAGCCAAAATTCACTGTGAAACAATACATTACATATCAGTTAAATTACTCTGTGATTCTAGTTATTTAAGAAAGGATGCGTTTACAAAATTGTTACAAGGGTTGAAAGAAGTATGACTTAACAAGTTAATCAGATAAGAATAAAATTTAAACAAATTAATAACTAACAAATGGAAGACATTCAGTAAGATTCATTAAGCTTTAGTAGTGCCTGTAGGTTTTTTAATTTACTTACTGGAAGTTCCTGGTATAAATTATCTAGGCGACATCTCTAGCGTGGGTTGTCGCAGCACAAAAATTACGTGTGCTTAGCTGTAAATCAGAATTAAAAATGGACGATTGCAGGCTTCTAAGCAAGAACCGCCCGGTGCTAGCGCTTTCTATTTGCGGTGACGAAAAGAGACATTATTCGCTAGTTGTATTAGTTATGTTACTGTCTGCAAGATCGCGCGGGTGTATCTAAATTATGTATTTTCGAATTATAGTGGCGGATTTTAAAGTAGAGTGGTACAGATCTCCCCCTGCGAACGACGGAGTCGGGGTTAAAGAGAGGGAGAAAAAAATATATATATAGTCAGAAGGACTATAAGACTAAATTTTGATATAGCCCCAAAAAAAAATTTGCTTCAAGGTAAATTACTAACTAATATTTCATCACAAGTACAACTAAGAAGGGAACTACATTAACTAATATTAACCTTATTCAACCAACTGGTCAATATACCTCCACCATACATGAAAACACACACTCTTACTCTAATTATGTTCTAACGTGGACTCGCTATGTCCTATTTGAACATGTGCTCGAAAGCAATATGTTTATAGTCCAATCTCTAGGTTTGGAAGGTGATCAGTCTTCATACCCTGTTGAGATAGACTAATTAACGCATGACATGTCATGACTAACGACTGGATATGATTTATTTCCGGCGCCGGGAATTTATGTCATGATAAATAAATATGGAACCTGTGAGATGGCCAATCTCCTGGTTCATTGTCGAGTCCGGGTGCACTTGAATAACAAGTGATGATGTGCAATAAGCACAAAAACAAAACCTAAATTAATTAACATGGGGTTCAGGTGGGGTAGACGCATCTAGTGCAGCTCGCAGAAACTGGTAAGCGGTTGGAAAAATGGTTAGTTGGTTCTATAGGATGCAGATGAGGTTTCAGCTGCTCAACATGTGCCTTCTTGATGAAATCTCCGGAATGTTGGAATGACAGGGCAACGGTGACTGGGGTCAAGAAGTCTATAATGCGAAAGGGCCCTGACCACCTGGGCATCAGTTTGGCGGCCCTTTTGTCTATAGCGGAACTCAGATTGTGCGTCTTACACCATACAAGATCGCCAATCTTGAATTGATGAGGCCTACGGTTTTTGTTGTAGGCGCGCTCAGACTTTTGGTGTGCTCTGAAGATGTTGTGTTTGGCGTTCCGCCAGATGTTGTAAGGGTTTGAGTTGTCCCTGGGAAGAAGATCGTTTACGTTCCAGGTTAGGCTGAGCGGGGTGTTGGGCATGAAGTTAAACAGAATCTTAAAGGGTGATGTTTTTAAAGTCTCGTGTGTTGCAAAGTTAAAAGCTAATTGTAGCCAAGATAGTGACTTGTCCCAAGAAGTTTGACTGTTTGAATGGTAGGCAATAAGTGCGGCTTTCAGGTTTCTATTCAAACGTTCCGCGTTGTTCGGTTGGGGATGGTATGGTGACAACGTTGCATGTTTGATTCCACGAGAGAAACAATAATTGCGGAAAGAATGAGATGTGAAACAGGAAGCATTGTCAGATATAATTATTTTTGGGAAGCCGAAATGTTGGAAAATGTTTTGGCTTAAGGCCTTAATGGTGTTTGAAGTAGTGGCTTCTCTGACAGGGCAAAGCCAGGTGAATTTAGAGAACTGGTCCACTGCGACCAGTATCATGGTATTGCCTATCGCGGTACGTGGTAACTTACTAACGTAGTCAATGTGGATTTTCTCCATAGGACGGGTTGGGACTATCGACGACAAATAGCCTAGCTTGCTATTCTGAGCGGGCTTGCTCACAGCACATGTATCACAACTGCGAACCTTACGGGTAACGTCTTTTGAGAGTGAGGGCCAGAAGAAAAATTCACTCACTTTAAATTTGGTCTTGAAAATCCCTAAATGACCTCCTATTGGGGAGTCGTGATAATAATTTATGATAAGGTCCACTAAAGATCGGGGTACACAAACTTTGATAGGGGTACCTTTGTGATTCTTAAGGCAAAGGGTCCCTTTGTTTAGACAATAGCGGCTAGAAGTTGCACCAGCTTCTAGATTAGAAATTATTGGATTTAGAATGTCATCAGCGCGCTGTTGCGCACTAATGTCCTGAAAAGCTAAAGGGAAATTTGTTAAAAGGCTGATACAAACTATGGTGTCCTCAGAAGGAGAAACGGGTTCTGTTTGGTTTTCTAGCTCAAACATCCTAGAAAGGGAATCTGCAATAACGTTTTGGGTGCCCCTTATATGTGTCACTTGGAATTTAAGGGAGGTTAATTTAGCGATCCATCGTCCCATTTTGCCTAACTGTCTGGGACGGGCAAGTAGCCAGAAAAGCGCTTGATTATCTGTTTCTAAGAGAAACTCGCGGTGCTCGAGATATTGCCTGAATTTTTCTACTCCAAATACTACGGCCAGACATTCTGACTCATACGCAGAAGAGGCTTTTCTTTCCGCTGGTGTTAGAGTGCAGGAAGCATAGGCTATGGGTTGACGAGAACCGTCAATTTCCTGGAGTAGAACAGCTCCAAGGGCGCACGAACTCGCGTCCGTTTGAAGGACAAAAGGCTTGTCGAAATTTGCCATACGAAGTACCGGCGGTTGTGCGATGGCATTGCGCAAATGCTCGAAAGCAACATCTTGTTCTTTGTTCCAAACGAACTTTTGTCCTTTCCGCCTGAGCAGGTTTAATGGAGCGGCGTGTTCAGCGAAGTTAGGGATAAACTTAGAAAAGAAATTGACCATTCCAATAAAGCGTGACACCGCCTTTGGATTGGTAGGTTTGGGGAAAGTTCTGATAGCCTTGGTTCTATCCGGATCTATTTGCACGCCTCGGGCTGAAACTAGGTGACCAAGGAAGCTTATCTCCTTTACAGCAAAACGAACCTTATCGGGGTTAACCGTAAGTTTCGCTCTCCGCAAACGAGAAAGTACTTCATGCAGATGGTTAACGTGCTCATCCCAAGTTTCTGAATAGATGACTAAGTCATCAAGGTAATTAAAAACGAATTTAAATTTGATGTCTGAAAAAACTTGGTCGAGAAGTCGGGTTAATACTTGGGCACCAGTACAGAGTCCAAACGGGACCCTTGTAAACTGGTAGAGCAACCAGGGGGTACAAAAACTGGTGAGATGTTTTGAACTCTCGGTGAGTGGAATCTGATGGTAGGCAGAATTGAGATCAAACACAGTGAAATACTTGGCTCCCACGAACCAATTGAAACACTGGTGTAGATTTGGAAGGGGTACGGCTTCGATCACGATATGCTGGTTTAGCTTACGATAATCGATCACCATCCTGGGTTTCTTTTCAGGATGTTGAACTAGAAAGGCCGGTGACGAATAATTAGAAATGCTTTTTTCTACTACGCCTTTTTCCACTAAGTCTCTGACATGCTCCCTCAAAAATTGCATTTTCGGAGGGGCCAGTTGATAAGGTTGACTCTTCACCGGGATATTGTCTTTTAGTTCTATGTGGTATTTGATTAGCTCGGTGAGTCCTAATTCTGTGGTAAGCACATCAGGAAATTCTTTAATCAGTTCTGAGATCACCCTTTGACTTGCATCGTCGAGGTGACCCAGGGGGTTTTCAGAGACTGGAGTAGTAGAAGAAACGCGAACAGTAGGAGGTGCTTTCTTTTGAAAATTAATTAAACTAAAGGGTTTAGCCTTATGAAAACACAATTGAAAGGTGCCATCGAAAAGATTTAAAATAAGTCGACTTTTAATGAAAAAATCGGACCCCAAGATTAAAGGACACGATAGCTGAGGTGCCACTAAAATTTCAAAATTCCAGCTGCAGTGTTCCAACTTAAGGTGAACTTGACAGGCTCGATTGATCGCTAGCCTCTCTCCATTGGCAGTGAGGCACTCCGATTTTACCTCTTGCGTTTTCTTGATTAAATTCAGTGATTTTAACTTAACAAAAAGGTCGGCAGACATGATGCTTCTGACGGATCCTGAATCCAACAGAGCGTTAGTTTTAAATTGTTTAAACTGAACTTCCACGAGAGGCAAAATCTTATTAGTTAACCCCTTTGATTTTAAAGGCTTATAAGTTTTTCTGGTTATGGAATTACTGCTCAAGGGAGAAAAGCGAGTAACCTTATTTCGGCACTGTCTAAAGTCGGGACACTGCCAGTTATAGTGACCAGTTAATTTGCAACAAAGGCACATCGGCCTAAGATAGAAAGGGGAAATATTTCTGGTTTTTTCACCAGACGTGTTGTAAAATTTATGTAAGGTAGTGAGGGTGTTCTCACGTTTTAAGTTTAAATTCAAAATGTTTTCGTTTAAAAATTGTGATTTAGGTTTAGTAAGAGTTTTGTCAAGGAAATGCTGTGAAGTTAATTCTGCTTTTTTATAGGAATGTTTTTTGTTTTTAAAAAAAGATTGGTAGAAAAATATGTGACTATAATCGGTCTTGTTTCTAGGAGCTTGCACTGAGAGGCCGACTAACTCTCTCTCCCTAATTAGTTTTTTTGTTGATATCTAAAGCTGCTGTTATTCTGCCGGTTATAATTGTTTGAGTTTTGCCTACATTGTGGTTGGGTGTGACCTCTTTGGCCACAATTAAAACAAACGACTGGTGACCTTATGGGTCTATATACAGGTTCTGATCTGGAGGAAATTCTTTCAAATGTAGCTCTTTCTCTGTCGACATAAAGGGTGTTATTCACTTGTGCACATAAGGCGTCCAAGTCATTAAAATTTTTTGGTTTACTGGCAAACACCAGGCAATTCCGGACTTCCGGCGAGAGAGCGTCAACTATCACTTGCGTGGCTTCAGCTTCAGTTTTATTTATAAGAAGCACCTGCGCGGCTTCTTTAATGTCGGCGACAAAATGGTGCAGGGTCTCTCCCGGTCCCTGAGGACGATAAAAGAGATCCTGCTCCAGTGTGTTCCGACGTTTAGCAGGTATGAAGCTGGTCAACGCTTCCCTGTGGAAATCCCGAAACGACCGGTGCTTGTTTAGAAAAGAACTTAAAGGTTCTTTAGCGTAAGGCATTAAAACGCTCAAAATGTTTCGCTGAATGTCCGGATATATCTTGCAAAGGTTTAGAGCTATTTTTATAAATTTAATTAATTTTTCCAAATCAAAG
>JAGFPH010026042.1:0-10584 GCA_018207615.1 Philaenus spumarius
TGTCTAATATTCTATTCTCAACAGGCATTCTTCTTGGGTCACTATACGATTATTTTTCCAAAATATGTTTTACTGTTCTTAAATCTGTAGATTTTATGTATTTTCAATTGTTTATCAACATATGCAATTTTAAATGACTTATAACTGTTTTTAAACTCGAAAATGTCCATTTTTATATTTTATATACACCATGTACTTTCGTCGATGTCATCAGCAAGCATGATCGATCAGCGGCTTTTTATCGCCAACCATTTAACTGATTTAACCTTTTGTAGCTGCAGTTTCTTTTACAACACTACTTTCTTGGTTATGTTACAACATTCTTTTAATTTCTAGCACTGATTACTTATTTAAACTATATAAAATGCTTTTTAATCAATTTCTAACATACTTATACTAAACATAATTGAATTTACATTGTAAAAACAATGAAAAAAAAAAACATTCCTACTGCTAACTTTAGGCTTATGAATAAAATTTGGCTGTGTTATTTATTTGTTTTCCAAAAGGTGAGTTTAGTTCAATTTAGCTTTAACTAGTTATGATATGGGTGTTTATTGTTATTTAATTATTATCCTAAAAATCTCAAAGTTAATTAATTTTTTTTTTTATGATTTCTTGCCAAAATACGAATTTGAGGTTATATTTATTTTTTTAGACTCTATCTTTGAATCTCACATTTCATTGTTTTTTAAAACACTTAGCCAGGACTCTTTACTTCTGAATTATTATTATTATTACCCTCGCATTGTACTAAAATATTACAACAAGTACCATAAAGAAATTGGAAAAATAATTTATATAGCCAAAGAATTGATAAATAGGCATTAAATATGCACGATTTAATCTGTCTACGCCTCAGTACACAAATTGAAAACACTTATTTTACACAATTAGGAAGTTTAATAATAAGGCACAAATACAAGTATATACAAATAGCGGTAATAAAGAGGGCGCTATTCATGCACAAATAATCACATGCTGTAAACAACAAAAATCCCAATAAAACACGGATAGAATGTTCTACATTGTCATATTACTCTTAGAGGTGTGTGTTATTTTTAATGTAACAGCATGAATAAATAATAGTGTTCCAAAGGCAAACACATTACGCAAGAGGATTATTCTGGAATACAAATTCGGTTCTCCAGATCCAAGAATTGATCACAGAATAATCCTCATGCTCGATGTTAGTACCTATCACTAGAATAATAAGTAATCATCGCTTTGTTGCTGATAAGTTGACTTGACTAACTGTCTTCCTACGTATCTTACCTCTAAAAGTTTTGTCTTTTTTTACTCAAAATTTCATCCTACGCATGAGTGCCTGTTATCTTTGTAACTGTAAATGAAGAAACGATATTAAAATATAAAGATATTTTTTATCCCCAAAAGCTTCTGTGCTGCTCATATTCTGATACAATCGCAATGTTTACTCTGCAAAAATACTGTAACGAAGTGAGAACATATCGAAAGTGGCGCTATATGATTGAGCCTTATACATTATAATAAGATAAAAATATGTTTATTATATATTATTTTAAATTTAAAATGCCACACGTTGTGGAGCCAAATTTATAATAAGAGTTTATTTTTTAATACTATACTTTTCCTTTAAAAAAATTGCCCCACTAGTTGTGGAAGCCAAAACTTATAATGTGATATTAATGAGTTTTATTATTCTATTTGTTCCAAACTTCTACAATGACTCACTCTTTATGGTTAACAAAATTTGTACTTTATTAAGTTGAAATTACTTTCTCTTTACACAATTATTTTTTAAGTTTACTAGAGCACTGAAACAATATTATTTTCTTTGATGTATAGGCTTAATATACTAATGACTATACAAATTTTAATTGATATTCTCTCTCTCTCTCGGGTTAAAGAGTACCTGGCTAGTTAAATATGCAATCACTTAATATTATACTTAAAACTACTACAAAGAAATATTACAAACTAAATTTACTATTATAAAAAAAATGTTCACTATTATATATATATGGCCAAATTGAAGTTAAATTAAATGTTCTCAAGTCTATTAATTTAGAAGATCAAATTTCTGGTACTTTGTTATATGGGTTGGTAAAAATTGGTAGAATATTACCTAGGCTGCAGATTCTACTCTATACTGATACAACAGGTTTACTTATTATAACTCTGATATTTAATTTTAGTTTCCTTCTATTTAGAGTTCAAAAGTCTTTAAGTCAATTCAATTCTTCTTATAAATTTGGTTTAATTATTACTGTTCATCAAAAAGCAACTGTATTATATGGGTATTCAGAAAGGACTGTAAAAAGGAACTCTATAAATTTAAACAATTACCGCTTCAAGAATCGATACGGCCATTTATAGTTTAACTCCATGAACTGTTAGCAGTGTTCATTTGCTTAGCGTGTATGTAGTCACGTTTTATTAAATATAACGAACTTTACAACTACCGTTATATTTTATGTCCTTGGTATCACTTTTTTAATTATATTTAATGTTTATTTCACTTTGAATTGTTAATAAAGTCCAAAATATCCATTTTATATTTTCACATAACAGTATCGTATTGTATTTATCACAGCTGTTTTTGAATCCTGCTCCTTTTCATTGATCACAGTTTAGACAATGGCATCACCTTTGCCGTGAATCGAGTTTGTTACGTACGCGATTGTATTTTAGGTTATTGAAACACACTAACTTTCTTTTAGAATTTTACAAGTAATCATTTATAATTCAAATTATACACAATGCTTCTACTTAATTTATAATTGCATTTACACTAAAACTAACTTAATCTATATCGGTTAAATACAATGATTTCGTTCTTACTTGCCTTTGTTTTATTTAGGCTAATTTTAATGATTAAAATTTGATTTATTTATGTTATACGGTAAGTTTAATTTAATTTAGCTTAAGATTGTTATCATTTGTGTATTTACTGTGGATTAATTTACTCATTTAAAATCCCGAAGTTACTTTATTAAGATATTAATTTTGACTGCTCTAGGCTAGGCTATATAAGTAGGTTGGTAGGTAGGTAGGTCTATACTGAAACTTACAATTCATTGTATTTTTATTTGTTAACCAGGACTCTTTAACGTTGAAATTACTTAGATATATACAAAATGTTACAACTGCCCCGTAAAATTTTAATTTTTTAAGGAAACTTTGTTTTCTTTAAATAAATTATTAAATTTTCTACCAGTAACATTTTGTTATTTTTTACTGGTGAATTTATAACTTTATAACATAATATACAACACAAAATATTTAGTAACAAAACAAAAACATAGTACCATTTAAATTCAATAATTAAATAACATCTTATAATCTATATACAATATTTCATAACTATCTTACATATTAGGAACAATCTGGAATACTTGTTTATTTATTTAATTTAAATCTCCTACGGTAATCTCCCCTTACTGACTCTATGCCCTCTATTTAAATTTCAAAACTTTCTACTCCTCTAGTCTCTCCTTCTCATAATATCTTTTCAAACTTGTAATATGAAACATTCCTTTTATTTTTGTAGGCCTGTCGATATGGGTCAGTATGTATGTTGTTTTACCCATCTTCTTTGAAATTATGTATGGCCCTGTATAGATCATAAACAACTTTGCCATCTCTCCTTTAATTTGGTGTGAATATCCGCTCTCTTTTAACAAAACCTTATCTCCTATCTCAAACTCCACTAATTTATGTCTGTCATTATGTCTCTTGTTTCTGATTACTCCTTTCTTTCTAATTCTTTGTGCTGCCAATTCAATTTTTATCTCCAAGTTTTCTTCACTATTTTCAAAATGTTCTAAATTTAAAATGTCATGCCAAAATCTGGGTGTCTTCCTATTTAATTGTAGCTCATTCGGGGTATACCCTGTGGTTTCATGAGGTATTTCATTTAAATATTCTACTATTAGGGGTACGAACTTACTCCAAGTCCTGTGGTTCTTATGGCAGTACGTCCTAAGACATCGTCCAATTTCCTTGTGTACACGTTCCACCATGTTGCTATTAGGTCTTCTTATAAATATAGGTGTTATGTTTTTGCTATTTAAATTGTTCAGCCATCTCTGATTTGTGAATTGCGTCCCATGATCAGACTGTACTCTATTTACATTTCCATATTTAATTAGATATTCTTCTAAACTCTTTATTGCACCCATGGTTGTTGCTTTTCTTAGTGGATAAGCTTGTACGAACTTTGAAAAGGTGTCCATAATTACAAAAAGGTATTTATTTCCTCCTGTACCAGTTGGTAGGGGTCCATAAAAATCAACAGATATTTGATCATTTGGTCTGTCTGTTCTCACACTTTTCATCTCTCCAAAATTTGTTTGGTTGGTAGTTTTACATTTCTGGCATAACTCACATACTCTAATTATGGATTTAATTTGTTTATTCATTTTTCTAAAAGTGAAACTTTCCCTTAAAATTTGTGTACATTTTGCTATGCCACAATGCATATAATATTCATGGCATGCTGTTATTAACTTGTTCACCAAATTACGTGGTATTACAATCTTCCAATTTTGTTTTTCCTTCCTAAATAATATTCCTTCTTCTAATTTGTACAGATTTTCATAATTTTGAATGTTATCCATGATTACTTTGATTTCCTCGTTCTCCTGCTGTTGAATGTCTAAATGTTTTAAATTATGCATAAAATTATGGTCTACAATTCTCTTCAAATAGGCTATTATAATTTTTGGATTTTCCTTTTCTAAATCTTTATTTCCTGCATCACATGGATTCCTGCTTAATGTGTCGCTCACAATATTATCAACTCCCCTACAATGCTCTATCTCAAAATCATACTCTTGAGTCAAAAGTATCCACCGTGATAGTCTTGAATTTAGTAGTCTGCATTTTCTAATGAATGTTAATGCTTGATGGTCTGTAATTATCTTTATTTTATGGCCTAAAATCAATGGTCTTGCTTTTTGCAAACAAAATAGTATGGCTAACATCTCTTTCTCTGTAGTGAAATAGTTTATTTCAGCCCCTTTCAGTGTTCTACTCATGAACATGATAGCTGCTTTCTCTCCATTATCTTTGATCTGGTATAAATGACCACCTATAGCAAAATTACTGCTATCTGTCTGCAATATGAATGTTTTATCTGGGTCAGGATGGTTCAACATTACTGTATGTAAAAATGCTTCTTTCAATGTTCTAAAAGCTGTCTCCTCTATTTCTGTCCATTTAAATTTTGTTCTTTTTGAAGTTAAGTGTAGCAAAGGTTTTACTAAATCTGAATATTTATCTATGAATTTGTTATAAAAATTCGCTAGGCCTATAAATCCTTTGACTTGTTTATGGTTTTTAGGTGAAGGAAAATTTCTAATCGCCTTGACTTTTTCATCATCTGCAGTCAGCCCTGTTGTTGTTAATTTGAAACCTAAAAATGGAATTTCTTTTCTACAAAATTTTGATTTTTCGAATTTTATGGTCATATTGGCTGTTTTAAATTTTGAAAATATTGTTTCTAGATGTTCTAAATGTTCTTGAAAGCTGTTTGACATGCAAACTAAGTCGTCGACGTACATCATAGTGAAATCTTCTGTCTCATCCTTCATCACATGGTGTAGGCCTCTTACTAATGCTGCTAAAGATGTCGATAATCCATATGGAGTGACTTTAAAATGATATACCCTGCCTCTATATTGAAATGCTGTATATTGTCTTGCTTCCTTTTCTAATGGTATCTGCCAAAAACTATTTGTCAAATCGATTGTACTTAGCCATTCCGTCGCTTTTGCCTTACTTAATATTTCATTTATTCCTCTGTTACATTGGTAATCAGGTATTATTAAATCATTGATTCCCCTTGCATCTAGACATAATCTCACCTCATCATTATTTTTTATTACAACAACTATTGGATTAATAAATGGGCTATTACTCTCTTCTATTATATCTTGTTTTAACATATTTTGTATTTCTTGATGGACTGGTTCCTGATATTTCAAAGGTATTGGATAACTCTTTTGAACAAATGATTTGTTATTCTTAATTTTGATTGGGTGTTCATAGCGATTGCATCTACCTGGTTGTCTTGAAAATATAGTTCTGTATTTTATTAACATGTCTCCTAACTGTCGTTTTTGCATCTGGTTTAATAGGTCTAATTTATCCATCTCCGTTCTAATCATCTCCTCTGTAATTTGTTTATTTTCATCTGTAGTTACCTCATAATCTTTTATGTCGCCGAGTTGTTCATTTTTATCTATCAATTTATCATAATACCTGTACATTTCTAACACACCATACTCTTCCTGTCCTACTATTTCATTCCTAACACCATTATTACTCTCCTTATTCATCTTAACTACCACTTCCCTATTATCATAATTAATCATTACATTATTTCCTTCAAAGTCCAACTTCATCTTCAATTCATTTATACTGTCCATACCTATAATTATTTCTCGTAACAAATCTGGTACTACTAACAACTGCATTTCATATGATATATCTTCTAATTTAACTTTTAGCATAATTATACTTTCAATTCGTCGACTTTTCTTGCCTGTTGCTGTTATAACATTTATTCCTATTACTGGTAACTCTTCATATCTACCTAACCTCTCCTTATTTTGTGTAAACCATTCCTTCTGTATGCATGTAGCATTACTACCTGTATCTATCAAACCTTTTACTTTTATTTCTCCCAACTGTATCTCAATTTCTGGATTATCATTCCTATATTTCTTGTTCGTTTCGGATATATCTCCCTCTCTCTCACATTCAGTTAGAAATTTCTCATCACATAATACTGTGGTTATTATAATATCATTTATTGGCTTAGGCCTATCATATTTTATATTTTTTATTACCTTTTCTTCTATATTATTATTATTACACTCTTTATCTTCTGATTGTTGCACTGGAATATCCCTTGTTAACTCTATATTTACATTTCCTCTCAGATCTATCTTCTTGTGCGATGTTCCAGTGCCTTTTAGTTTAAAGCCTGGGTCGTCTTACATACTACTTCTTGTTGCTGCTCTGTTTCTGCCCTTATCATGTTTACAGCGTTGTTATTTTCTGGTCCTCTAGGTTCTGTACTTCTCTGGAATTGTATCATGTTATGTCTAGGTGGACTGCTTGGTACAAATCTGTTTGGCATGTTTTGAACTCTAGGCCTATATTGCTCTTTGTTGTAATTTTGATTTCCCTGGTATTGTGGTTGATTTTGAAAATTGTTCTCCCTGTACTGTGGTCTAAATGTATTATTCCTATTACTAAATTGCCCAAAATTGTTAAAATTGTTATTATTTCTGTTTGGTTGCATATTTCTGTCTCTATATTGTGGTCTGAATTTGTTTTCGTTATCAACTGGTCTAAAATTTCGCCTAACTTCTTCATTTTTCCTAATAATTTCGTTCTTTTCTTCTATGTCCTCTTCATTTAAGAAACGTTCCATGTCCCTAATTGAAATAATGTTTTGCACACGTCGAGCATCCCTAATCTTGTCATCAAAATGCCTTGCTATCCTTCGTACTACTTCGTCCTCAGATGGTGTTGGTGTTAAATTTCTCATAATAATGACTTTCTCGATAAAATACTCTGCTCTACTTAATTTTCCTTCCTTCCTATATTTTTCAACTTCCAGTCTATTTCGAATTCCATTCTGCACCTCGTCATTCCAATATTTTTCTACTAATCTTTCCTTAAGTGTTTCGAAATCATCTATCTCATCCCGAACTATCTGCCACCATCTCGCTGCATTTCCTTCCATAGACAAGTCTATTATCTCCCTCACAGTTTGTATCTCCCTATTTTCCCTTATTCTTTTCTCTATATTTTTCTGGATATACCTTTTATAACATTTTAGCCCAGTTGGGAAAATATAACCTCAAAATTGTACCTAGCAAGAATTAGCCTACCTAATGAAAGTAATTTAACTTCATTATTTGTAATAATTAAACACAGTAAATAATTATATAATATCAATAAATAAGGCTAAATAGAAATTAACTTACCTTTTTCTTTTATAAAAATAAATCGACAAGCCTAGGCTACTGTAAAATGTAATTACAAAAAATTGAAAAGTATGCAATCATATTTCATTGTTCAAATCTATTAGCGTGTATAATTATGCGTATGTATTACTAGATTTAGTATAATTAAGATTAAGAAACATTGTAATTTATTTGAAAAACAAGTGTTAAAACAGTGTTGGAATATTATAAATGTGTAAACAAAGCAAATGAAAGTGAAAGCAGTGGTATAACCTACTCAGACTGCAAAGACAATCGATTAAAGTTAAATCGGAATTAAAAACAGCTGTTTCCAATGCGTACATTATCACCCGTATACATACTTTTATATTTTTCTAAAAAATGAATATTTTGGACATTTTAAAGGCATAAATAATTATAAACATTGGTAAAAAACGATTATACAAGTGGCAAAACTTATAAAAGTTTACCTTATTGATTTTATGAAAAGAACATTTGATTTAAATAACACTAATAGTGGAAAACGTATAGCAAAGCTATTTAGTAAGGCAGTGCACAGTGTCGCGGGTTCATTTGAAGAAGAACTAAGCCCTTTTTATTACTTTCTAGTTAACCATTGCATGATACAGATGTTTTTGTTAAGAGGCTCTAAAATTAATTCAACATTACATTAAAATAAAGACAATATAAATAGTTAAATCCATTTAAGAAGGAAGCAGAAATAATTTTATTACGAATTTCAAGAGCTAAAATAATATCAGCTATTCTAAATAAACTAAGGAAGTATTAATGTTTCAATTGAGCTCCAGGGAAGGTAGTATCGGCCATATTTATTAAAATACATTTAAAGAACAATTACCAAAACTTCAGTGTTAAATATAGACTTACCAAATTGTTAAATTATAAGAAATTAGGAACCATAATTAGAAATTGAACATTTATTTGAAAATTTATACTTTAATAGTTAGCAAATTTAAATATTTATTACAGTAATTATATGATTCTTTTTGCTACTGATTGCATACTTAATTAGCCACAAACCTTTTTGACCCGAGATTAAGAGATCTAAATGTTTAGTAATTATAAAATAATTAAAATGTTTGATATGTAATAATAAGATTATATATATAATTTAAATGTAAAAGGAGATTCAATATATTGTTTAATAAACCAGATTTGTTATAACTTTAAAACTTATAATTATTGTATTGTTGAAATAGGCCTAGCCTATAAGTAGAACCAGTGAGATATTTGTAGTGCTCTTTCAGCTTTGAGATATACAATTGAAATCTGATAAATTCAATTTAAAAGGAAATCATACTTTTATTACAATTTGGCTCCACAACGTAAGGCTATTTTTAAAAAGAAATAATATTTTATTATAAATTTGACGCCCAACAAGTGGGGCTTTTTAAAAATCATTTATTTTATTATACTTTCTATTTGTTTGAGGTATTCAATAGGATTGGCTGACTTCCCATCAAACTTAGGTATACTAGTATTGCTTGTATTCTCACAACTAACATATACTATTTGATTGCTAGCTCCTACGCTCTTATTCTTTCTAACTTCTTCTTCGGTTGCATCTAATCTTTCCTTAAACTGGTTTAAATCTTTTCCCCATTCTTTATTTCCATGCTCTAATTTTCGGTCTAAGTTTTCTAAGTGTTGTTTCTGTTCATTCATATCAGATTTAAGATTTGAAAATTCTAATTTAGCAGTTTCCCTGTTCTCTTCTAATTTATCCTCCAAACTTTTACAATTTTCCCTAACATTCTGTTCTAATTTGTTGTATTTCATCGAAATTTGATTATCAAATTCAATTAATTTAGTCTCTATCTTCTCATCGAATTTTGTTAGCAACTCATCCTTCATTTTGATCATTTGGCTATTATTTTCAGTTAATTTTGCATTTACTTCAACATTCAATTCATTTAATTTAGAATTTAAATCAGTTTTCAAGTCATTTATTTGGTTAGAATTAGCATCAAACTTTATGTTCATTTCATATAGGTTAGAATTCAGATCAGTTTTAAATTCATTCAATTGCTTAGAATTTTCAGAAATTCTAGAATTTAGATCAGTTTTAAATTCATTCAATTGTTTAGAATTTTCAGTTTTAAATTCATTCAATTGTATAGAATTTTCATTAAATTTAGTATCAAACTTTATGTTTATTGCCTTCATCATTTCACTTAGCATTTGGACTACCCTATCATCATTACTACTCCCTTGCTGTGTCATTTCACTATCATCAGCAATATTTGTATCAACTACATCTTTTTGAAGCCTAACTTCTTGAATTTCTACAATTTCTACCATCTCCCCTGTAGTTGCATCTACATTTGGTTTAGGCCTAGAAGTTTTAACTTTGGAATCACCCTCTAGTTTCTTTTTAGACTCTTTAGGCTGTTCTCTTAAATTATATGTATTTGATTCTGCCATTTTTGTGAATTTAAATTATTAAATATTAACTATTTAAAATTTCTAACTACTATTAAATATTACTGATTGTTCCTTTACAAATTTTGATTGCCTATTTAACAATTAGCCAGCACGTTGGTCGCCAATTCTATAATAAGATAAAAATATGTTTATTATATATTATTTTAAATTTAAA
>JAGFPH010026043.1:0-10584 GCA_018207615.1 Philaenus spumarius
TTCTGTTAGTATTTAACAATTTCATTTTTATAAAAGAGTAAAGCGTAATATTTCAGGAAGAAGCTCTTTGGCAACTCATTGACAGTGGGTTTTTCTACTTTCAAGCATAAAATCAATTTGTTTAAAAATGTATAACAGTATCGACTTGTACATTTCAAGGTTTATTTAAAAAATTATAGATAACGAAAATAAATACCTCAAATGAAAACGGAAGATTTTTTGTAATAATATTAATTAATGAACAATATAAACTAAATTAATAATAGGCCTACATTAAAAAATTCCATTGAGTCGAAGGTTTAACCTCAAATATCGAAATAACATTTGAAATACAAATTTTTTCAGTAATAATCACAACTCGCTCAAAAGTATTTAAGTCCCCCCCCCCCACTTGTCTGAACTTGCAAGATTGCTGACGTCAGTTCACTATAGGCTTCAAGTAATAAAGATCGCAGGTGGGCACTATACTTACCATGGTTCTATCTCTTTATAAAAATGGATATTTCGTCGATTTACTGAAAAAACTAAATTTTCTCGTATATGATACAATTTACACTTGCCTTGTATTAACAAGTTAAAATATTATTTTACGTTGGATATACTTTGTTCATTGTCGTAATATTATTAAGTGTTGGTTAGATAAGCTTAAAAATGGTTTTATAAATTATCAAAGTTTTTTTAGCAACAAATTTCACGGACTTCCGAGAAGAAATATTTTGTTATTTTTAAATTGTATTATTCATTTTTTTTTTTAAATAAAACCACATAGACCAACTTAAAGTGCTATTTCAATCTTCAAAAGGTACAATTGTTGAGTTTGAATGTCTCATTTTAAGGCTCGGGTCACTAAATATTCAAACTGGCGAAGTTGGCTACAATTTAAATGTTAACCTAACCTAACCATACCTTCACTTTTAAGTATATTTTTCTGTTATTTTCGGCAAAAAACGGAAGCTGTGTTTTCTCTTAAAGTAAGATAGATTGTGGGTGTTGATTGATAGGGTTTTATGCAATATTTCTTTTTGCAACTGAGTAAAAAATTAATAAAGTTTACTATTTATATCATACGTTTATGAAAACAATTAAACGGTTTTTGAACATGTATTCGGCATCAACATCTGCATATGACAGTACTTCAAAATGAAACAAATTTTTTAATTTATTCCACGAATTAACGGGAAAAAATTACTTATTCTGCAGCTCTTGGGAATTAGATTCAATATGTAGTAGATAAAATGTACAATAGAATAATAAAAATAACCTGGATAATTTATGGAAAATTGGGGGAAACTATCTGGAGCAGAAAAACCCCGGAAAATGAAAATTAAAGAACAAGAAAAACGTAGTGTATGTTACTTAAGGTTGGTAACAGATCTAGTTGAAATGGATACTATATAAGCGCGGGACACGATGTCCTGGGGACTCTTACGAATTCTTAATACTCTTAAGGTAGTACTCGTCACGCTGGACTCTACAATCTCTACTCTCTTAGATAAATTGAATTTAGAAAATTTTACTACGTTTAACATAAATGAAAAATTAATATCAGTTATAAATTATCAGTATTTACTACAAGTTAATACAGTTCACTAGTGAGAGAATTTGCGATGTTCGTCATCTATACTTATAAAAGCCAAATACCATTGACTCATTGACTCATCACAGTTTCTCCAAAACCACGAGGCCTACAAACATGATTTTGGCACTAATACTCTTTATAGGCTCTAGACGCGCACTAAGAAAGGGTTTTAAAAAATCTAAATTTTAGGGGAGGTTTGGGGGGTCAAAGTTACTAAAAATCCCCATAAGAAATACATAGTGTAATATATTTATGGATATAATATATTTTTTGTTAATATACATTTAACTTTGATTTGTCTATCCGTGCAAAGCCGGGTCGGGCCAGTTAGTTGATCAATATTAGTCAAATAATATTGAAACTACGAGGACTTCAATGAAGTAGTAAATCGATTTCATTATTGGAACTTCAGGAATAGACTGGCGAGCCTATAGGACATGAATTGTTAACAACGCTGGAACGGAACGAGCGAATCCCGGACACCAGGAAGACATATTTAACCATCAATCACCTGTAATTCAGCCAAGTACAACTGTAAACACAACTACAAGATCACAGCACGCTGTACAACTGCAATAGACTTCAGGAACGAGAGCAACTCAACCCTGCTAGCCAACCTGCAGCATCCAAACAACATCAGCAACGTTAAAGACGGCCAACTTAAACGTCCCTAAAATGTCTGTGAAAAGCGTACTTACGATACTGTCCCCTATAAATTTGCCTGATTAGCTTCAATTAAATTTATTAAATATACTGGGTTAGGTAGGATTATAAATAGATTGTTTTCTTGGTGTAAATTTTAAAATAAAAGTCGTAATTAATTATGTTAAAATGAATAATTAAATTCAAGTAACAAAATAAATTGAATAATTAAATTTCACAACCGAATAAAATAAAATAAAGATAATAAAATAAAATAATTAAAACCAATTAAAATAGTAAATTTGTTCTGTCTTTATTAATTAATTAAGAAGAATTAAAATTTAATTTAATTGGTTAAAAATTGTATTCGTTGGGAAGGTACCAACAAAGAGAGAATATTTTGATTTATGTTTTTTAGTTTTGAATAAATTGTTAGTTATTATTTTACAGTATAAACAAGTTTTAGTTTTCACTTACCTAGTGTTTTCATATTCCATTACCATAGTTCCTATTGTTTTAATTATAATCAAAGTGTTGCACTATCAAAATATCCAAAGCACAAATAAAGTTATTTACAAGGTCAGCTCCACTGTTCTCATTACCTTGAGGTGGATAATAAGTAAAATTAATTTCTTGTGTTCTAAACTGAGCTTAATTACGATTACTGGAAGGTTAATTTTGAGTAAATTTTTGGTCGAAATATTTAGACAGCTAAATATTAAGGTGCGTACATACTTGCGCGCTGCGCGGTGCGCGCGCCGCTCGTGGGCATTGAATTCGTCATATTTGTATGGGGCGTACGCGCGGCGCACGCGCCGCTCGCAACGATCTAGTTTCTTTCGGTTATTTCGGCGAACGCTTTGATGGTTCGGCGATCATATTTGGACGGGAGCGTGAAAGGTTTGTCGTTTTCAGCGCGCATGTGATTGTTATTATTCAAGTTACCGGGTACTCAGTTATTAAATAAAGATGGATTGCTCTGAAGCAAATTAAATTAATAGATTCATACAGAAACCACTCCATTCTTTGGGATCCTCAAAACAAGTTTCATTTTAATAAAAATATGAAAGCAAATGCTTGGCGTAAAATATCAGCAGAGATGGGTATTTCGGCAGACCTCTGTAAAAAAAAATACTTTACCCGTCCCTCAAATTTTTGTCGTTAGTACGGGGTGTTGGAGCATCACGATCAATCTCCTGTCGGTTTTTTCAACGAACCCTTTGTGTGTTCGCAGATCAGATTTGGATGTGTGTTTGAGAGGTGTGTAGTTTTTCGTGCGCACTGATTGTTGATTGCTTTGTGAGTTATGGAGTGGTCAGAAGAAAAAATAATTAAGTTAATCGATGTCTATCGGAAAACCCCTCTTCTGTGGAATCCAATAATTTCTCATTATCATCAAAATCATTCCTCAGTTGCCTATTAGTTTTAAGATATTCGATATGCCCTTTTATATATATTCGATATTTTATTTCTAGTCTGAATTCAGAAAATAAATTCAATTTCAATAAATAAATGGCCAGCAGATTGTGAATTTTAAAATTCTTTAGTTTAATAAAAATATTTATCATCAATTACCGGTACTGCTTTATTATTTCAAGGTGTTCTTTATTTTAATGTATAGCTAGCCTGTACAACGATCTTAAAATTACATTATTTATAACAACCAAGGCTATTTTAACTTCAGGCCTATTTCACATTTGTTTAAATTAAAACCCAACTTTGAGGCCTATGATTACTACCAGCAATATAACGAATAGAAAAAGGTACGTATAATTTATTTACACCCCTGTCTTGAGTAAAATTGCAGTGCGGAAATAAGTGTCCTGTTTAGAAATGTGAAACCCAACCTTCTGCAGCAGGTTCTAAAAGTCAGAATGATCGCGAGTTTTCTTTGGATCGCTGGAGGTTCGTTGAAATCAAAACTTTCAACGAGCCGCGAACGCGAGGCGCGCACACCGCGCATGTTGCATACGCACCTTTAGACAACCAGTTATATCACCTAGGCCAGACAAAAAAGATAGCCTATTTCTTCCAGTAGGTTATATTAACTTATTCTGCAGCTATTATAGAGCAAAAGTGTTACAGAAAAATTCTCTCTCAAAGAGAGTGCTCTATAGTACGTTCATTATTCGATTTGCATTTTGCAATACCTAACCAGCTTCTGAGGTTTTTTGCTTTTTAGTCCTAGTATTTTAGGCCTCGGGTTCTCCGAGCGAAGCGAGGTCTCCGTTTTAACTCTACCGTTCGGCATTTAAATACCGTGATACACCTCGATATAATTTAAATGGATTGCTATATCAACGTAAAACTTCTACCATAGACCTACCTTGGTGGGGGGGGGGGGGGGGGGGGGGCTAATAATGTGTAAGTTGGAATAGAGTGAAGGGGGCAACTTTCATGTTTTAAATGGCAACCCCTATCGTGTGACATATACAGTAATTGAAAAGCCCTTTAAAAACCATGAATTTCTGTGGTAAGAAAATCAAAATCAGCTAACGCCGATTCGTTCGTTACGCACACACATGTTAGGGTTATCTCACTATGAAAGTAATAATTTCATAGTTCAGTATTTAAAACTGTACAAAGTTAACCGCAAGAGCCGAGTTAACCTGATCTCAAGGAACTCCTTTATCTTATGCCCTATACAACGAAACAATAACTGATGTCTTTGATTGCATACTGCACTGAAACAGTGGTTGATATTGTTCTCGGTTTAACTTAAAAATACGTCAAGAAATTTGTATGTTATTACTAAAGAAATTCATGTTTTTTTAAAAGGGTTTTAATTTGATGTATCGAGTCAAATGTATTCATTACAAATTACTGTTTGCATGAGGTTATAGGAGTGGGGTTGGATTGATTTTGAAAATTTGTTTTCTACGGTTCTCATGAAGATGAAAAACTGTAACGAGAACAGTACCACTCCGGCGAGCGGAGTCGACCTTGAGGCTGGCGACTGCTATTGATAAATACGGCCTTAATAACTAAACCATTGTATATCACATTTCTGGTAATAATTAAACAAAAATATATTAGACTAGTTCAGTTACAATCCGGGACGTCGCTGACGCTACTAGAGGGGAAAGGGGCTTTTTTAACTCAGGTTACCCTAGGTCCCCCCGCCCCAAAATTTGTCCCAAACGTCCACCCACAACCTCACAAATTCCTCTCAATACCCCAAAAATTCCTCCTACCACCCCCATTCCCGGATACCCTTCATGCTATAATTTACTAATTGATTAGTAAAATATATACAGGTTGATCAACTCAAGATGGCCACCATTGGGATCTCGGAAACTATCAGTTTCTCGAAAAACTTTAAATTGGGAACCTTCCCTGGATTTATACGTGCTATTAGGGTGTTACCGAATTTTTAATCTTCGCCACTTTTCCATTATGGCCGCCATCTTTAATTTTTTAAATACAAACACCATATTTGTATTGCATTTTTTGGTAGAACATATTATTTTATGACACTTTTGTTCTTTGGTATTTTCCCACTAAATACAGCCGTTACGGAGCTACAGGCTGTCATGTGTAAAAACAATATCAATATTTTTAACGAAAATTAACGGAATGTATTGCGCAACAGCTGTAATGTAATGTATTTATCAATCACCTGTTATTTTGCATTGTTGGAAAACTGCTTCAATTTATACACAGCCCCATTTTGCTGTACTATTTTTGTTTTAATTTTAATTATTATTCTTTTTGGATTCAGAATTAAATAAGCTTTCAAACGATATGCCACACCACGATATTTGGTTGAACCACTCGAAATCAATTTTGAAAAAATCAAAATGGCTGTAACTCAAATTTTTTAAATATTCCCTAATATCTTTGGGTGGTATATCGTTTGAAAGCTTATTTAATTCTAAATCTAAAAAGAATAATAATTAGCATTAAAAAAAATAGTACAGCAAAATGGGGCAAAATCGTAAAACATGATTTCGTAGTTTTTTGGCCGCCATTTTTAATCGGTTAAATATATAGATGTGCAAATTTCACCGTTGGTTTTTTCTTGAAATTCTACATCGAAATGAAGTAGGCCTATAACATGACCACCTTCTTATTTAAAAAAAAAAGTTCCATTCAAAATGGTGGATCAAAGATGGCGGATAAATTTTTTGATATCTTAACAAAATAGTATTTTTACATAGAGTAGGTTCCTCAATCACATCTACCTTAAAATTTTCCTTATATAAGAAATATTAAACCGGTCCCAGACTCAAGTGACACCCTGTACATTACACAAAAGAAGAAAGCGCTATGTTCGTTTTAGAGGTAGCACGAAGTACACTAATTAAACACAACTTACAAAATTAGATAGTGCAATGTCCATGTCATCGGTAGCATGGCGTGGCTAAACCCATACAGCTATTGAATTTACCTCTGTCTATTTTATTTCGTCGATTTCTTCTTCTTTTACAATCAGCTGTTAAATTGGTGCGACTAAAGAAGTTTTCACTTAAAAATACCGAGTTCCCTGACCCAAAAACGCGTCGATAGTTTCGTCCAAATCGATCTACGTTTCCCTTTTAGGCTTATGTAAATTATCACTGTGCAATAATAAGAGCTAAAAATACCGAATTCCGCCAATTTGTTACTTACTATCGATCGAACGTAAAAAATTCAAATCAGATTTTCAGGTGTATCTATGAGTACATTTCACATAAAATATTAGATACGAAAAATATGTTACCCCTTAGATGCAAATAACCTAAATGGAATTGCTTTTTTTTTTACTATAACTAAATTGAGCATAGTATGTGCCAAGTTTAAGACCTTTAGCTTCATAGCAAGTGCACGAATTATTGTTAGTTTTTAAGGGTGGTTTTCCATTTCACTCCATTCACTCAAGTAATCGAAATGCACATGGTTTTTCTTTCTTATATCTTATATATCAACTAAAAATAATGTATACCGAATTTCAGCTCTCTAGTTTGGAGGTTAGTGGAATTTATATTTATTGTGTAAGGGAAGTTATCTCATTGTAACCCCTTACATGGTAGTGACCGAAATTTAATTGGTTTACATTTTCTATGTAACAATGTTCGCTCTCTAGCTTCAATGGGAGTAAAATAATAAATATTTATTGTTTTTGATGTTGGTTTTCCAGAGTTCATCCCTTAAAAACAAATAATACAAATTTTGTTATGTATCACATAAAAATTAACTGCGCAAAATTTCACCTCTCTATAGGCCTACTCATGGGAATTAAAAGTGTATTGTTTCAGGATAGTTACCCCAGTTTATCCCTTTAAATGTAAAAAATCGAAATATGTTTTACGCCTTAACACTCCCGGCGCTAATAAAAGCAAACTGTGAAATCGGTCGAGTAGTTTTTGAGGCAATAGAGGACAAAAAAGAAACATTAATTTTTATACAGAATGTTCATAAAGTCCCTTTAACCCCCTTGATTATTTTTGTTACTGAAAATAAGTTAACAAAACTTTGAATATATTTTGTGTTGCGTAAATTGTTTGACATATCTGAACCTTTATGTTTTTGGGGGGCTTGAGGGGGATAGGGGGGTAAACAATTTCAAATATAATGGTAGGTTATGTAATACACCATTGAAAAGCGTGTATTTAAAGAGAGACAGAACGGCACAAACTAGAGCTTAGTATCTTACTTCGTTTTAAAGTAATGGACAAAGTTCTGGAAAATAGTATTGTTAACAAACATCAAAGCAGTGGTTATTAATTTGTTAATATTAGGAATAAGTAGGAAGTTTGTTATTTTTCAGAACTTTGATTGCCCATTAACTTACTTTGAAACAAAGTAAGATATTACACTCTAGTTTGCGCCATTATGTTTCTCTTTTAATAAGCTTTTCAATTGTGTATTACATGACCTAGCTTTATATTTTAAATTTTTAACCCCTTAACCTCCTCTCCCCCAGCCCTAAAAATCATAGAGGATCAGATATGTCAAAAACATTTCCTGTTATGCAACACAAGGTACACATAAAGTTTTGTTAACTTATTTTCAGTAACAAAAATAATGACCCCTCAAGGGACTTTATGAACACTGTTGTATACAGGGTTGGGCAAAGTATGGAATATATTTAATAACTTGAAAACTATTATAAAACTTTGCAGTTATGTATTTGCCACTAAGTTATAGCCAATAGTTTGACGCATTTTACTTGTTTTCGGTATGCACGAGGGACGGCACACTTAGGAAGTATTGCAATTTTTAAAGTAAGCCTAGGTCGAGTTATACCTCGTTTGTAAAGGTCTTAGTAGAATACAAGAGTGCAAACACGACCGCAAAAGGATCCAGTCATAAATTACAGCTGCTCAAAGATTGTATTATTACGCAATCTTATTCTTATTGATATAGGGGTTTATTTCATTATCCCTGCTTGCAGCTATCAGTAAACGACAGAACGTGAGAAATGTAGTTTTTCCCTCAAATTTGTGTACAAATTATTCTAATATTCTTCTTAAATTACATTGATTTGTGAAGTCCCTACCATCACAACTGTAATAATATACGTGCGACATTTCTGAAATGCTACTTTCCCAAATAGATGAATTAGTAGAAGGGATTCTATCGAGTGGCCGCCAAGATCGCCGGTTCTGAACAAATTATTTTGTTGTTGTTGCGATATTTATAGATTAAGGTTTATTATACACATAGGCCTAGAGATCTAAATGACCTAAACTCTAGGAATAAACAACACATTTTGGAAGTACCTAATGAAATGAAAACAAATGCTACAAAACGCATTCTACACCCGTCTTGGAGCTAGTCAAGAAACACTCGGCGGACATTTTGAACAATTGCTGAAGATTTAACGGGAATGTGTTTTCGTCCTATTCGTACAGGTGTTATTATTTACTATAAATTTACTTTTTTGTATACTTACAGCTCTCAGTCCTTTATTTTTATTTTTTATTTGCAGGTTACGTACGTTTCGCCTTTTTTATTCAGGCATTATCAAACCTATATTTTATTAGTTTTTTACATTCGTTGATGCTCGTCAAGTTTATAAAATGAAAAACTTACACAAAAACATTCACAAACAACATGTAACACACAACACAACACTTAATAGGGACATTTAAATTTGATTTATAATTACGCGAGCTGAAATTACGTGTGTCCGCGATCGTTTTTTTGCAGGCTGCTGATTTTCCTTATCAGTCCAGTGGCCTCCCTAGCTTAAGTTGGAGGGGGTACATCTGAATGATTTTGTCAAATATATTGTTGGATTGGAATAAAGTTTTTTCATTTAATAATATTGTTGGGTCTATTTTCGTGCGTTTATAAATTTGGAATTCCTGCAAAAATTCATAATAGGGCCTTTCGAGCATTTAATTAATATACTGAGAGCTGTAAGTATACAAAAAAGTAAATTTATAGTAAAATTAACCAGTTCAGTAAGGCAATCAGAAATAATGTTATTATTTGTTAGCTAAGTCTCTTTTTTTTACAATACAACTATAATTCCAAGCTAATAATTATTTATAATGGGTAATTTTTAATAAATAGACTAGGATAATTATACCACCTTCATTATTCTTTTCATTTACTGGAAGCTGAAAGCAGGGAAATGCAATAAACCACCATAACATTAAGGGACATTAGTTGCATAATATTACAATCTTCGAGGAGCTGTAATTTCTGACTGAATCCTTCTTTTGCTGCCGGACCACTTTCCACTTTTTGTGTTCTACTAACAAAGACCTAAAAAACGATGTATAACTCGACCTAGGCTTAAATTAAAAAATGTCAAGACTTCCAAGTAATCGTCGCCTGGTCGCTCCAAAAACAAGTAAAATACGCCAAAACTATAGGTTACAGTGACAAATACATAACTGCAAAGTTTCATTACGTTTAGTTTAATAGCTTTCGAATTATTAAACATATTCCAGACGTTTGTCCAACCCTATATACAAAGTGTTCATAAAGTTCCTTTAACCCCTTCATTATTTTTCCTACTGAAAATGAGGTAACAAAACATTTTATATGTCTTGTGTTGAATAACAGGACGCATTTTTTTATTTGTTTTGACCCGCTTTGTTTTTTGGGGTTGGGGGGAGGGGAGTTAACAATTTCAAATGGAAATACAGGTCGTGCAATACGCCATTGTAAAGCTTATTAATAGAGAAACAGAATGGTGCAAACCAGAGCTTAGCTTGCTTCGTTTCAACGTAAAGGACTATCAAAGTTCTCAAAAATTATATTTTTGTTATAACATCAAATCAGGTTATTAATTTGTTAATATTAGGAACAAGTAGGGTACTCATTTAAAAAATGGTTATTTCGTCGATGTTTTTTATAACTACATTCAAAAATTCAAATCTATCTATATATATATATAAAAGCCAAATCCACTGACTCACTGATCA
>JAGFPH010026047.1:0-10582 GCA_018207615.1 Philaenus spumarius
TAGTATAAAGCTATCCATGCAGCATTCAACAATACCAAAACACGCAGTATATTCAGCAATGGTAGAACTCTTGCCGTTGCCATTAATTAATTTACTTACTAAACACAGGTTCCTGTAATTGTCATTGTTAATTAGAGATTAGGTTTCCTATAGCAAAGCTTTGTTCGTATATTCTGTGACATTTATAAACTAATATAAGAATTCATACAGTGTTATAGTTATTTGTGTATCTAGAGTGTCAAGTTTATTGAGGGTGACAAAGTAATACACACAACGTTTTTCCTACAGAGGTTAGTCCAACAACAATCGAAACATAGACTACATCAGCTGTTTACTATGCGCACCAGCTGTTTAGCCGTGCGGTAAAGTAAAACAAAGAGGTATAATTACTTGACGCTGAACACATGTAGTAAAGTTTGCGCACCAGCTGTTTAGCCGTGCGGTAAAGTAAAACAAAGAGGTATAATTACTTGACGCTGAACACATGTAGTCAAGTTTGCGCACAAGCTGTTTAGCCGTGCGGTAAAGTAAAACAAAGAGGTATAATTACTTGACGCTGAACACATGTAGTAAAGTTTGCACGCCAGCTGTTTAGCCGTGCGGTAAAGTAAAACAAAGAGGTATAATTACTTGACGCTGAACACATGTCGTCAAGTTTGCGCACCAGCTGTTTAGCCGTGCGGTAAAGTAAAACAAAGAGGTATAATTACTTGACGCTGAACACATGTAGTCAAGTTTGCGCACAAGCTGTTTAGCCGTGCGGTAAAGTAAAACAAAGAGGTATAATTACTTGACGCTGAACACATGTAGTAAAGTTTGCACGCCAGCTGTTTAGCCGTGCGGTAAAGTAAAACAAAGAGGTATAATTACTTGACGCTGAACACATGTCGTCAAGTTTGCGCACCAGCTGTTTAGCCGTGCGGTAAAGTAAAACAAAGAGGTATAATTACTTGACGCTGAACACATGTAGTCAAGTTTGCGCACAAGCTGTTTAGCCGTGCGGTAAAGTAAAACAAAGAGGTATAATTACTTGACGCTGAACACATGTAGTAAAGTTTGCACGCCAGCTGTTTAGCCGTGCGGTAAAGTAAAACAAAGAGGTATAATTACTTGACGCTGAACACATGTCGTCAAGTTTGCGCACCAGCTGTTTAGCCGTGCGGTAAAGTAAAACAAAGAGGTATAATTACTTGACGCTGAACACATGTAGTCAAGTTTGCGCACAAGCTGTTTAGCCGTGCGGTAAAGTAAAACAAAGAGGTATAATTACTTGACGCTGAACACATGTAGTAAAGTTTGCACGCCAGCTGTTTAGCCGTGCGGTAAAGTAAAACAAAGAGGTATAATTACTTGACGCTGAACACATGTCGTCAAGTTTGCGCACCAGCTGTTTAGCCGTGCGGTAAAGTAAAACAAAGAGGTATAATTACTTGACGCTGAACACATGTAGTCAAGTTTGCGCACAAGCTGTTTAGCCGTGCGGTAAAGTAAAACAAAGAGGTATAATTACTTGACGCTGAACACATGTAGTAAAGTTTGCACGCCAGCTGTTTAGCCGTGCGGTAAAGTAAAACAAAGAGGTATAATTACTTGACGCTGAACACATGTCGTCAAGTTTGCGCACCAGCTGTTTAGCCGTGCGGTAAAGTAAAACAAAGAGGTATAATTACTTGACGCTGAACACATGTAGTCAAGTTTGCGCACAAGCTGTTTAGCCGTGCGGTAAAGTAAAACAAAGAGGTATAATTACTTGACGCTGAACACATGTAGTAAAGTTTGCACGCCAGCTGTTTAGCCGTGCGGTAAAGTAAAACAAAGAGGTATAATTACTTGACGCTGAACACATGTCGTCAAGTTTGCGCACCAGCTGTTTAGCCGTGCGGTAAAGTAAAACAAAGAGGTATAATTACTTGACGCTGAACACATGTAGTCAAGTTTGCGCACAAGCTGTTTAGCCGTGCGGTAAAGTAAAACAAAGAGGTATAATTACTTGACGCTGAACACATGTAGTAAAGTTTGCACGCCAGCTGTTTAGCCGTGCGGTAAAGTAAAACAAAGAGGTATAATTACTTGACGCTGAACACATGTCGTCAAGTTTGCGCACCAGCTGTTTAGCCGTGCGGTAAAGTAAAACAAAGAGGTATAATTACTTGACGCTGAACACATGTAGTCAAGTTTGCGCACAAGCTGTTTAGCCGTGCGGTAAAGTAAAACAAAGAGGTATAATTACTTGACGCTGAACACATGTAGTAAAGTTTGCACGCCAGCTGTTTAGCCGTGCGGTAAAGTAAAACAAAGAGGTATAATTACTTGACGCTGAACACATGTCGTCAAGTTTGCGCACCAGCTGTTTAGCCGTGCGGTAAAGTAAAACAAAGAGGTATAATTACTTGACGCTGAACACATGTAGTCAAGTTTGCGCACAAGCTGTTTAGCCGTGCGGTAAAGTAAAACAAAGAGGTATAATTACTTGACGCTGAACACATGTAGTAAAGTTTGCACGCCAGCTGTTTAGCCGTGCGGTAAAGTAAAACAAAGAGGTATAATTACTTGACGCTGAACACATGTCGTCAAGTTTGCGCACCAGCTGTTTAGCCGTGCGGTAAAGTAAAACAAAGAGGTATAATTACTTGACGCTGAACACATGTAGTCAAGTTTGCGCACAAGCTGTTTAGCCGTGCGGTAAAGTAAAACAAAGAGGTATAATTACTTGACGCTGAACACATGTAGTAAAGTTTGCACGCCAGCTGTTTAGCCGTGCGGTAAAGTAAAACAAAGAGGTATAATTACTTGACGCTGAACACATGTCGTCAAGTTTGCGCACCAGCTGTTTAGCCGTGCGGTAAAGTAAAACAAAGAGGTATAATTACTTGACGCTGAACACATGTAGTCAAGTTTGCGCACAAGCTGTTTAGCCGTGCGGTAAAGTAAAACAAAGAGGTATAATTACTTGACGCTGAACACATGTAGTAAAGTTTGCACGCCAGCTGTTTAGCCGTGCGGTAAAGTAAAACAAAGAGGTATAATTACTTGACGCTGAACACATGTCGTCAAGTTTGCGCACCAGCTGTTTAGCCGTGCGGTAAAGTAAAACAAAGAGGTATAATTACTTGACGCTGAACACATGTAGTCAAGTTTGCGCACAAGCTGTTTAGCCGTGCGGTAAAGTAAAACAAAGAGGTATAATTACTTGACGCTGAACACATGTAGTAAAGTTTGCACGCCAGCTGTTTAGCCGTGCGGTAAAGTAAAACAAAGAGGTATAATTACTTGACGCTGAACACATGTCGTCAAGTTTGCGCACCAGCTGTTTAGCCGTGCGGTAAAGTAAAACAAAGAGGTATAATTACTTGACGCTGAACACATGTAGTCAAGTTTGCGCACAAGCTGTTTAGCCGTGCGGTAAAGTAAAACAAAGAGGTATAATTACTTGACGCTGAACACATGTAGTAAAGTTTGCACGCCAGCTGTTTAGCCGTGCGGTAAAGTAAAACAAAGAGGTATAATTACTTGACGCTGAACACATGTCGTCAAGTTTGCGCACCAGCTGTTTAGCCGTGCGGTAAAGTAAAACAAAGAGGTATAATTACTTGACGCTGAACACATGTAGTCAAGTTTGCGCACAAGCTGTTTAGCCGTGCGGTAAAGTAAAACAAAGAGGTATAATTACTTGACGCTGAACACATGTAGTAAAGTTTGCACGCCAGCTGTTTAGCCGTGCGGTAAAGTAAAACAAAGAGGTATAATTACTTGACGCTGAACACATGTCGTCAAGTTTGCGCACCAGCTGTTTAGCCGTGCGGTAAAGTAAAACAAAGAGGTATAATTACTTGACGCTGAACACATGTAGTAAAGTTTGCGCACCAGCTGTTTAGCCGTGCGGTAAAGTAAAACAAAGAGGTATAATTACTTGACGCTGAACACATGATTGTGCAAAAACGCGCTTTATTGAGTAGGTGTGGGTAAATAATATGTTTTTACTTTCAGGAAATAAAATATTAATAACTTAAATTAAATTGCGAGAGTGGAGCGAACACGGGTAGACTTCTGGAAAAGCAAGGAAAAGGTATCTTATTTTTCTAATTCGGACGAAGTCGTGTACGACAGCTACAGCTTTCAATATTCTTTTCTCGTAAAATAAATCCCCAAAACTGATAAAGCGACAAGCTTTCAGTCAGAAGTTATCTCGGCAATGGGAACAAACTCGGTGTGCGGAGTTCGATTCATTTATCAAGTATCGATATCTCGAACACAGCATGATTTATATATCTTTCCTTCGGATTACGAACAGTGTAGGGTGTTTCATGACGGATGGACTTTTAGCTCTTATCAGGATTTATTGTATCTAAGGATACGGTTTATTTAACATTACCCGATCGCCTCATGCAATCTTTACTGCTATACTTGGGATTTACTGTGTATACAAATAATCAACTTCTGTAAAAGCGGGTGTACGTGAGTTACTTATAATATAACAGCTGATTTTACCCATCGTCTGTAATACTTAAACAGACCCAGCGTAGATTATACTTTGGGGTTATGTTTACAACTTCAATCATTATAATTTCTTGTGAAGTTGTTTTTTTTTTAAATATGAGTTATTTATAGAAATAATGTACGCTGTAATACGTTATATTTGCTTTGAGGTTATAATCTGTATATACGTTTTATCATCAACATATTAGTTTATACAAATTTAAGAAGAAATTTATTTGTTTAACTTCAGAAACATTCGTACATCTTCGTATAACATATTTTATAGACACATTCGATTATTAATTTCTTAACTATAATAATTAATAATTTCTATATCATTAGATCTATCAATATGAAATAAAAAACAACTAAAAGATAATATTTGTATCTTTCTTTAAATATATAATAGCATAATATAAATAAAAAATTTAACAAATAGGCCTACAGATTTTTAATCCTTACAATTTATACACATTTACCGAGTTAATAATCCTCGTCAGCATAATTACGTAGGCCTAGATAAAGTCTATTGTTTTTAAATCAAGCATTTCAAATTAATCTGAGTTTTCACGGGGGCTTACTAGTAGCAATCAGCCAACTATATAACTCATGTTTCCCATACGACAGCGACGGCAAGAACAGAATAGAATTTCCCCTGGACCAGAAACTATGGTTTGATTCTGTTTGGTATATATTGTAAATACATTCTCTGGATAATGTAGGACAGTTGGAAATGGAAAAGCCACCGAGTTTAGACATACATATTCCCAAAAGGAAACACCTGTCTTTGGGTTTTATTTATATAACGCGTATTTAGATTTATGCTCGTGATATACCGTACTGTAACCTTACTGGATGCCGGAGCATATCGTGTATTATTAGTTATTCAAGGGTTTCAAGTCATGTCACTGAACTGAACACCGGACTGGAATATTGCACTGTTAAGACGTTCGAGCGCTACTAAAGCACTGACGGTGTTTTTATTTGAGCGAAATGCGTACAAGAATTCATTTTACAGAAAACTCCAAAGTAGATAACATAACAGGACTTTCATGATGAACTAAACACCATAAAATATATAGCACAAAAAAAAACGGCTACCATAGTTCAATGATAGACAAATTATTACATAAACATATGAGAAAGAAATCCACCCCTCGTAAGAACAAGGAAATTAGTAAATTTGTCTCGGTCGAATATTCTAACATTGTTCCTATGAATAAATTAATGAAAAACTTTTTGTACTATTTCACAATTTTTATTGATTGAGCCGTGCCGACCTAGGTTTCGCCAACTACGGCATTATCGAAGGCAACTTAAAGACTTCGATTGTGTCTTTAAATAGTCTTTAAATAGACTTCGATTTAAATAGTCTTTAAGTTGCCTTCGATAATGCCGTAGCTGGCGAAACCTAGGTCGGCACGGCTCAATCAATAAAAATTGTGAAATAGTACAAAAAGTTTTTCATTAATTTATTTATAATGGAATTTCACCAAGAACCAACGGTCGTTAATATAAATTGTTCCTATGATGTTAAAAAATCATACTTTCGCCAAACACAAAATCAACATCACGTATCTAACTAACAACAACGTTCAAAAAATGTTGCGACATAGTTGACACCAACTGAAAGGAAGTCAGGTGTATATAAAATAAACTGTAATGACTGTGACCGCTTTTATATTGGACAGACAGGCAGAGCGTTTAGAGAACCCTTTAAAGAACATTTGCCGCACAATAACATACGTAAAATGAAGTCAAATTACGCTCAATATCTGATAGACCATAACCACAACTACATAAATTTCGACACCAACTTGACACCTCTTTATTATTGCGTAAAGGGAAGACTAATGAACGCCATCGAAGAATTCAAAATTTATAGTGAATTCATACATAACCCAGATAACGTATTAAATGATCAGCTGTCATTTCAATCCAATGACTATTACGATACAGCCCTCGGTTATCAACATAGAACCGGTCAATAATCACCATACAAAGTAGGCTGCTTTATTTAGTTTAGTTCAGTCTATCACAGACGATAAGATGGTGTACACCAACCGGCTCAATCCGTGTCGCACTGTAAATTATGTGTTGTGTACTTTGTGTTTTTAATGTGTTTGTGTGTGTGTATATGACGACCTGAACAGTGATTAATATCTTTTATACTTGATAATGAGATTACGGTCTCGAAACGCGTCGTAAGTAGAACAATTCAAGAGGTCACAAGACGGACTAACAATCAGGTAAAATACTATTGTAATTTCCTGTATTTATTTCATTTTATGAAGTGACTTGGATACCAAAATCATGAAACTAAAAATAGTTTCTTGTGTGGCAGGGTGACGTGTTGTCGGACTTTTTCTAGGTCGCTAGGGGCGCCGGGGCGTTGAGAACGGAAGAGGCTGTTTTGTTTGTTCACTCACATAAAGTGAACTAAACTAATTAAATTTAAAATTTAAATCGTCGCGGGAAATTTTATGAAAATGTTTTAAAACCCCTACTGCCCGCCATTAAAGCTGGGACCAGGTTGACTAGAGGTAGTTTTGATGTTAAACAATAGTTTATCTTTAGTTTAAGATTAGGTGAAACTGTATGTAACTCCATTGCATCGCATTGCCATAAGTAGAACATTAACGTTGTGTACTGAATATTCCATTTCTTTTATTTGTGTATATAAAAAAGATATCTTTTTTTAAATTTTAAATTAACGAATTTTATTCTTAAAATTTTAACGAAGTGGTTAAATTCGGATTTTACTTCAAAATGATGTGTTGCTGCTTTGTCATGATATTTAGAGTTTTAAATTGTTTCAACAGTCCTGTTGTTTTGTTATTGTCAAGTCCAAAATGTTTCAAGTGTGAATTGTATCTCTTTGTCTATTGAGTTTAAGTAGTTGTGTTGAAGTACCGTCAAAAATTATGAAGGTGTAGTTTGTGTGGGTGTGTTTCGACGACCTCCGTTCAACGCGTCAAGTAAATTTACAAAAAGAGGTCAATATAAGGTACTGTACTATTACATTGAAAAATGAATTTCTTATAGATCCAAAGTTATCAAATTTTCTTTTAAAAGTAAGAATTTTGAAATAAAAAGATTTTAGTTGAAAATATCAATCTTGAACGTACACGTTCGTTGAACTAACATTGTACAGTTGTGTTTGAACGTGTTTCAACTGACAGAAGTTTATAGTGGTTCGACGCTGGAAGATTTGTTTCCTTGTGGCTAGTTGTCTGGGCTATACAAAACTGTCGAGGTAAAACAGAACCTGAACAGTGTAAGTGGTAGACTACAGTAAATTCTAATTAAGATATCATTTGATGTCAGACAGGTTCATGTTAACGACGAACGTAAACAAATTATCCGTTGCTTAGCAACAGCAGAATCCCTCTGTTGTTTGCGTTATCAACTGAGGTGTTGTATTAGAACAAGCGGGACTACACAATGTGGTAAATTTAGTGTTGAGAAGTACAAGTTTATAAATTAGTGAAGTCAATGAATATGCGATGTGTATTTTTAAACGAGTATATAAATATTATGTGGTTTTAAAACGAATTTATATAAAGGTGGCAAGTTATCAGTGGATATGTTTAGACGTGGTGTTATTGTACTTTTATTGCATCGGTTGTCATCAAGAAGCAAAATGTAAGGTTTAATAGAAGAGGTAAAGAGTCATCCTTGTTTGTGGTTAACAAGACAGTACCACTGACTACAAAAACCTTAATTTAAATAACACGAGTTGGAGAAAGATGTCAAAGAATTTAAATACAGGTGGCAAGTTATCAGTGATTATGTTTCATAGGGAATTATTAACAAAATATAAAATTTTACAATGTTTCATTTATTTCAGAAATAGGCCTTCAGAAAATGGTTATCAAAAGAAAGTATGTGGAAGAAATATATATTATAGAATTAGCATTCGGTGGGCGGCAGCCTTTACGAGATTTAATAACTTGAAATATTAATATTAAATAGGATTGTAGTGGTGTTTGGTGTTACTCTTTGACCCAACTAAACTCAGATGGTCAGCGAGGAAAGTTATACTTTATTTATTTCTACAAATTGTATTAAATAAAGATACTCTTTACAGTTTAATGTCCACAAAGTGCTTCACTCTTTGACGGAGGTTCAAAGACAAAACTCTATTTACCCAGCCCATGTCCACAAAGCTCTCACATCAATACCAACAGCAAGCATATATCCACAGTTTAAAAGCGATATTTCATGTAAGACTATCTCGCCATTTTGTACGTGGAACTAGACGGATGACGTCACAGAGTGGCATTTACTTTATTATATAATACAACGCCACCATTGGAAGCAGAGTGGCTAGTCCAGTGTAACATAGGTGGAACATTTAGAATTCCACGGATCCATCTGGAGAGAAGCACTGAGCAGTCAGCACGAATATTGAGCACAACCCGTAGTTGTAATAACTAGACGGTAGTAAATATTTACGTAAATTAAATGATTGCCACTTGACATAAACTATTAGCATCTACACATATGAGAAACACACCAACAGCTGTAGGCCCACAATACAATACTCCTAAAGGAAACTGGTAAGACAGCATATTTGCATAGGAAAGATGAGCTATTGCAGTGAAACCTAAGGTCGGATTGTACTATTGTTGTTTCTGTATTGTTACACACAACTACCAAGAAATTATGTTTTTAGTGATCTTAGCCGAGAACTCGATTAACTTTTGAGCTACAGGAAAAATAAAAAAAAAACAGTTTTGTTTGTCATTAAAATCTTTTGTCATTATTAAGTTTTTGTTACATAATTCTTTTTTTGTAAATTTTGCAGTTTTAGAGATATGGCGTTACAAATTTTAAATAGCCGCCGTTTCTACCCTTGTACTAAAGAACGTTCTTATTGTTTGTCCAAGTGTAAAAGGTTACGTAACAAATGTGTAGACCAAATTTGAGGTCATTATCTTTTCTATCTAGAAAGATATTAAGTGTTTAGTAAAAACAAAATGGCGGATAATTATAAAAGCAAGCATTTCCGAACCGATGTAGGAAACTTTTTTTCTTGTTTTCACCTACAGTATATTTGGGCCAATGTTTTGTAGACACTCTATAAATGTATACAGGGTGTTCATTTGAAAACTTTAAACTCGTATTAAAAAACTTATAGCCCAAGTATCAAAATTCTGTAAACGGGAGTGTATAGTACTAATTGGGGAGATAAAAAAACATATTTTCAAAATGGGGGTGCTCACCCCTATGCCCCCCTTACCCAAAGTCAAAATTTTGAAATGGTAACGTATACCTGGTGACACCTCAAATTGGAGCTCATAAAAAATGCTGCACTTTGGTGAAAAAAATTGAAATTGGCCAAGCCGTTTGGTATCAGCAGCCAATAATGTGTTATTATTGTTATTGTCATTATTATGTGTTATTTCTTAGACAACAATTACTAACTACTACTTACTGCTAATAACGCAACACCTTTACTTACTGAATGCAATGATGGCCAACTTCATTTTTTTCACCAAAATACAGCATTTTTTATGAGCATCAATTTGAGATGCCACAAGGTATTCGTTGCCATTTCAAAATTTTGACTTTGGGTAAGGAGGCAGGGGGGTGAGCACCTAAATTTTGAAAATTTTTTTATTCCCCCAATTAGTACTAAACACTCCTGTTTACAGAATTTTGATACTTGGGCTCTTAGTCTTTTAATACGAGTTTGAAGTTTTCAAATGAACACCCTGTATATGTATGGGGTGTCATTAAACATTGTATATATGTGTTCGCATCTAACTACCGCATTTTACCTACGATTTGTTCTAAATTTGGTACACACGTTGGTTTTCAAGTCGCTCGGACGAGTTCGTTAGCCAAAACATCCAACCAGCGGAAGCACGATTTTGACCGATGTAACAACGTTTTGAAATTTTTCGTACTAGAATGAAACTTGTTTGCGTTTATGTAAAAAAATAAATGTAGGAGATTATTCTGCACATTTTGTTTTTTTTATAGCCCGTCTGGTTTTATCAAAATCGATCAAAACGTAAAACACCATAAATGTACCCGTTTCAAATCCGCGAGGGGATTTACCGTTCGGGCAGCTTCTGACAGCAAAGCGAGCTTACAC
>JAGFPH010026048.1:0-10582 GCA_018207615.1 Philaenus spumarius
TTTGAAGCTTATTTGAAAAATTATTTTTAACTTTTTAGTTTGATATGATCTAAAAGCGTGTTTTTTAGTTTTTTTAAACTATATTTATTTTTCACTTTTTAGTTCGATGTATTATAAAAGCGTGTTTTTTAGTTTTTTTAAACTATATTTATTTTTTTATTTTTAGTTCGATTAATTATTGAAAAAAAAAATTTGTCCGTGGACGGGATTAGAACCCACGATCGGTGAGTCTGGGGATTAACGTCAGCGACGACCCGCGCCTTAGACCACTCGGCCAACGAACGAACTTGCGTAAGAGAGATATACTAACAGTAATAAGCCACTGGCTTTTAGTCCAAAGGAGAGTTACTTACAAACATACAAGTGAAGCTAATATAAGCGTATTAAAAACACCATACCTTTGATTTCCCCATAGTTTCAGATTCATATGGCCACAACTCTTATAATTTAGTGTAATAATTTGTTGGAAGCCTTTATTTAAAAAAAAAAAAAAAATTGATTGTGAGAGTTAGCAATACCGTCAGATGTAATACTGGCTTATGGAATATAATACTTAGAGCGAAGGGGCGATATAGGCAATACGGCAGCATTTTTTACTTCTAGATATTCTTTAACTGTCTCTTTCTCTCTAGTATTATCTATACAGATTTAGGTTAGGTACTGTTACGAATAGTTAAAATGGTTAGTTTAATTGTAGGTAACGTATGACGCAATAGTTAATTAGGCAATGTTTTATGTAAGATTGTTTGGTCAAAAGACAGAACATGGAAATAGGAAGTGTAGAAATTACTGACATTGGCATAACTCCCAAGATTTAGGTCAGTTTAAGCAGGCGGAAGTCTACTATATAAACTTGATCCTAACCTAGAATTGGGGCCAGTCTGGGATGGTCGATTTAGGGATAGGGACCGGTTGTCTCGAACAGTCGCTGCTTATCGACGAGGGTCGAACATTGGACAACAGGACATGGAGATAACACGAGATGCTGATCAAGGTATACGGGGTTCTGTACCAGCGTATAGCAAAGTGAGCAAATAGATTACATAATATTCCATTCAACCACATTTGCGTTGTAACAAAGAACTGATATCTAGAGTGGTCTGCATTTTAAGCCAACAACCGGTAAGAATGTGTTAATAGCGATAAGATAGTTGGTATAGTTAAACTGTAAATGATTCTGGGCAAGTAACATTTGGTTACCACTGAACCACCGAGTGCATTGAATTCAATTCAACCAAACTTAACGAATAGGATTATTCATGTTTTGAACCAACAACAAGACAAAGGGCCGAGATTTCCCAACCCTAACAGTACAAACATAGCTTTTGAAAACTACTTTAGATTGAGCTGATGAATTTCTTTTCACTTTTACATGTAACACTAATCTCTTCCGTAAGTTAAACTTACAAATAAGACTTTTAAAAGTAGATATTAAGTTTCTTAAAGATTGTCAAAAATGTAATATTTTTCCTAGGTTTATATCAGGCATAAAAATTAAACTTAGTAATTCTAGGACGGACAAAGTTCTTGAATTTGCTAAGAAAAAATGGCTGAATTTAGAAATAAAATATTTATACAGCAAATTAAGTAGGTTAGAGTTGGATTTGTATAAATTACATCTAAAGTTAGCAAAAAATTGTGAACCGCATGAGTTTGATGAATTTTGTAGGAAAATTCATGTTATTAATGAACATAAAAATTCTGTAAAAGTCAACAAATTGCATAAAAAGTTTTTAGACATTAGTAAGCCTAAAGATAAATTAGATCTTAATGTTAATAAATTTCCACCTTTGGTTAAAACTGAATCCAATCAGACCTTTAATAAAGAAGAAACGGATCTTTTGAGTAAGGGACTTAAGTTTTCACTCAATAATTGTAGGCCTACTCACAACATAGTGGAAGATATAGTAGCTAATATTGAGAGTAGTTTTCAGTATTTAAAAGATTCTGATAAAAATTACATTAGGAATGCTTGTAAAATTCAAATCCAAGCGAATTTAGGCAGTAAAAATTCGGGAAGTAAATATAATTTAATAAAAAAAGAAATGGATATAATTAAAGGTCTGAGACAGAAAGATTGTTTTTACCTTAAGGCTGATAAAGGTAATACTGTAGTGATTTTGGATAAAGCTGATTACTTTAGTAGGGTTTCAAAAATGTTAAAAGAAGGACCTTATAAAGAAATATCTAAAAATCCACTTAACAAATTTGTTAGGAACACTAAAGATACCATAAAAAATTGTGGTTTGGTGATTCCTAAAAATTATGTTTTTAAATTTCATGTTTCCAATCCAGTATTACCTAGATTGTATTGTCTTCCTAAAACTCATAAGGAAGGTAAATCGATGAGGCCTATTGTTTCAGGGATTAACTCACCGACTTACGTTCTTTCAAAATGGTTAGCGGAGGAGTTTAATAGATTTGAAACTAAATTTGGATCTTTCTCTATTAAAAATAATTTAGAATTTACAGAAATAATTAGGGATGTTAAACTCCAAAGCAACGAAATATTAATTTCATTTGACGTTAGCTCTCTGTTTCCTAGTATTCCAATTAAAAAGACTATGGGTTATTTGAGAGAATTTCTGCACAAAAATCAGGTAGAACCTCGGAAAATTGATGAGTATGTAAGATTAACCGAGGTCTGCATGGATCAAAATTATTTCCAATTTAATAATGTTTTTTATCAACAGCTTGATGGTACGGCTATGGGCAATTGTTTGTCTCCTTTTATAGCAGACCTTTTCATTAGTAAGTTTGAGGAGGAGTTAAGCAATGATCTTGACTACTTTCCTAGAATATGGCTGAGGTATGTGGATGACATTTTTGCCATTTTTGACCTCAACAAATCCAGTGTTCAGGAATTTGTGGATCGATTAAATGGCAGACACAATTCTATTAGATTTACTCATGAAACTGAATTGAACCAAAGCTTGCCATTTTTAGATATTTTATGTATTAGAAATAAGCAACAGATAGAATTCGATATATATAGGAAACCCTCAAATAATCATAGGTACATATTAAGCAACTCGAATCATAGTTATAAACATAAACTTTCTACTTTTAATAGTATGATAAATAGAGCAATTCAGATCCCCCTTACACCGAAACGTTTTTACAATGAGTTGAATGTTATTAAAAATATAGCTCAGTTCAATGGTTTTGAACCTAAAATTATTGATAATTTGTTAAGGAAACAGATTAAAAAATGTTAGAATAAATTCCACGACACTCAAACCGGAAGGAAAAGAAAAATGGAAATATGTTAGTTTACCTTTTGATTCCATACTTACTAAAGGCCTGGAGTCTATTTTTAAGAAATTTAACCTTAGGATTGCTTACAAAAGTCATAATAACCTTAGACAACTGTTAGGTAATCCTAAAGATAAAATTCCAATGTTGGAAAAGTCTGGAATTTATGAAATAAAATGTGACACTTGTGAAAGGGTTTATCTAGGCCAAACAAAGAGAAAAATTATGACGAGATTTAAAGAACACATATCACATATTAAGTACAATAGGCCTGAAAAATCTAGCGTTGCGGAGCACATTCTTGAAACAAACCATAACTTGGAAATATCCAATGTTAGGTTAAAAAAAGAAGTGACTTCAAACAAGTTATTGAACAGCTTGGAAAGCATTTTCATTTTTCAGGCTGACAATGATATGTTATTAAATGCAGATAAAGGGCCTATTCCTAACTCGTCATTGTTTTCTTTACTTAGGACTGGATAGGAACCTTTAGCAATAGATAGTACTCTATTTATTATTGATAATATTTCTTAACCTTTATTTTATTTTTTAACTTTCAGTTATTTGTATTTTTTAAAAAGACCTATATTATTTATATTTTGTTGATCTGTATTTGTTAACATTGGGTTTTAAGTTTATGTTATTTTATTTTATTAAGTATTTAATTTCTTTTGTTTTTTATTTATTTCATTAGGCCTATAGTTTTTTATTTTATTTTATTATTATTATTTTAATTTCTGTTTGACTGTTTATAGTTTTAGTAGAACAGTTTGTTATTTTTTGTATTTAATAGTTTTATAATTTATTGTTAAATTGGTTTTTATTGTTAATAATAGATACATGTTAGTAGATTTAATGTGGCTCCTCCCGTTTCCCCACCCCCACCAGGTCGGTCTTGGATTAACCGGTATGGGGAGGAGTGGGGGGAAGGCGTGTACAGTATATATAGGTTGTAATATTTTATGTATACTTTAGTAGTGGTAAAACCCTCTGAGGATGATGACCATGTCATCGAAATGTACATAAGGGTAAGGTATTAAACTTAACTTACAATTTAGTTGTTTAGTTATAGTTTTTGCTCCTTGTTTTGTGGTTCGGGTTTTTATTTTAATCAATGTAACACTAAGTAGAGTAAGGTTAAACTTACAGACAAGCGAAAGTAACTAAAGTATCGATAATGTATAAGGTTTCTAGAGGGCAAGCCATATGCCTTAGCTGAATTGACACAGTGGTGGCTTCCTGATCAGAAGAGTTCACGTTTGAATCTCAGCCAGGAAGCTTTTCATATTCGTTGATCGCTGGCTCTCAAAGTGACGGAATGTATTATGACTAGTTAACTAACTGGTCTCCGGTTTCTGATGTTTTGCTAACTTTTACTACAGTATTTTTAAATATAAAAACCAGTAAACCCAAATTAAAACCATAAACAAATTTATAAAAATGTTATTTAAAACAAGAAATATATTGAATAAAAATCTAATAGTTTTGCTTCATGACCTTCAGAAATGTTCAAACATGTAGGACTTGCCACAGCTAAGAGAATACATTTATCTTAGTAACCAGATTGCCAATTGTATTATTTAATAAAGTGAAATACGTACAGTGTTGTCATCAGTTACCTCTTTTTTAAACTTTTGACGTGTTTCTCGGTGTCTATACCATCTTCAGAAAAATCCCTTCTTGAGTAGAGGTTGTCAAACATTAAGGCAAAAAAAGTTATCGCATAAAAAGCGTTAGTCGACTTCCGTTATGTAAATTGTACACACTCCAAACTAGAATTTCCCGTTGGCTTATGGTGTTCCAGTAGAAATTCAGTTGGTAATTTAATAATGTACGTCCTTTGTCTTTGTTTTTTTATTTTAAATGCCTCATAAATTTCAAACTCTTCCACAGTGTTCATAAATGTAGGCCTACATTTTTTGCAAATTTTTATTTGTTTAATTTTGTTTAAGGCTTAGAAGATTACGTTGGGCAGAATTATGTCGTATTATATTAACACAAAGATGATCTCCTTTACCTTCAATAAAATTAATGGAACAATCGCCTTCCGCACAGTAATAACATTAAAATTTATTCCACCCTAAAACCAAAAACCGTTAGAAGATAGTACAGGCTTCTACAAAATAACCTGTGATAGCTGTGACAAACTAACATAGGCCAAACTAGAACAGCGGACGAATTAAGTTTTAAAGAACACCTGCCAAATGTGATTTTTTTCGTGTAACACTTCAATTAAAAATATATGAAAACCACAGTTGCTTTGGCAGTAACTTCATACCAATAAAACGTTAAATTAAAGGCGATGAAAATATAGCTGTGAGAAGGCACAGTTAATTATAAAATGTATTTATATCACCATTGTGATGTTAATCCGCAACAAAAGTTGTGTAAACATATTGCTATGTATTTTAAACTTTGAATTCGTTCAATTAAAATCTTTGTCGATATTTCTTTACTGCCATTAGTTGACAAATGCAAAATAAATAAACTTTGATGATATAGAAAAATTACTTCAAAAGAAATTATGTATTCTTGGCACCAATTTAACGGCAGCCAACTTCCGCTGTCAAAATATTTGGGTTACGTAATCAGATATTGTGTCGGTGTTGACATTTCTAAAGACATCACTTTATCTTTGTAGCACGATATATTATAAACATTAATTAATTTAAAAAATCTATTATAACTTGAATTTTGTTAATATACTTCAGTGTTGTATCTGTAAACCCATCATAAATAAAAAGGTTAATGTCTCGGAATTATTTTATAGTTATTGTGATATAGACAGAGTGTTTCTTTCTATTAACTATTTTGAACCCAACCAGCCGTCACAATGCAGACTTAATATAACAGACCTAGATTGATTGCGGTGCGTTTAGCGAGCAGGCTAATTATTTTAGACCCTTGGTTTCAATTGAAACTCAACTATTTCATAACTAAATAATCTTATTTTTATTAATACTACAACTAACTTCAGAGAACTTACCTGTAGTTATTTTTCTCAATGCCATTTTTGTATGGCAGTCTCAACCTGTGAGTAACTCATACTAAGTACTCGAATATAATCTTTCTGTTAAAGGAGCTGAAAAATCACTGCCCTCAATATGTCCAAAGGCCCCAACTTCTAACCATCTCCTGCACAGCTGTACCACGTGTTTCTGAAACATTAGTTCATGCTTCACTGCTAGTATATACCATATTGCTTCTCTGAATTTTTTTTTAAAAACCACGGTGCACCAACATTGCCTTTTTTTTAAAGTTTGAATTATTTTGTTAATCGGCTTGATGGCGCATCCTTAAAGTTGCAACCCATACATCCTCACTGGTTTTTATAGTTATTTGTACAGCAGCATTTTGTTAGGTTTAGACTGTTGATGTCACCCTAGTAGCCAATTCATTGTTATGCTTAAAATGCAATAATTAACTTTTCTTAGTTTTTACATGCGTCTTCCATAACAGCCTTCTGTCAAGTGTCATTTCTAAATATGTACACTCCAATTACTTGTGAGTGAAACAAATACGGGCACAATTGTAAACTTCTTGTTTGTAAAAATGTATGTGACTGGATTTAGAATCGTTCAACTTATACGCCACTTTTTTGTCCGCAGACTGATGTTGCATTTTGTTTTCTGAAGCTTAGATTGTCTCCATCAACCATCGTCTTCTAAATTAACTACTTAGCAGCTAATTAGCTACTTGTTGTTTCTTCGTCTATATACCTATGTATAACAAGTATAGAACTGACTTCGGTAGGGAACCGTTGCATTGATAAAGTACTCGTTTCCTTGCTTTACGTGAAATATCTTAGGTTTTCAAAATCAGCCAAAACTGATGTGGCAGGTAATGTATCTACTTAGCTAATACAGCAGTCCCTCATGCCAAACCTAGACAAACGATTACGAGACATCTGAAGAGTCTAGTGAAAATATTGTTCTTCAATTCCCAAAGAAATATTTATCTACAAAAAGAAATATGCTGGTAAGTGGAAGTCATTTTTAAAGAAATTTGAAAAGTAAACATAGGCTGAGAGGTACTTCATTTTAAAGGTATTTTAAAAGTGATTATTAAAATCTTTGGTTTTAGAAACAATGGTTTTATTTTTAGAAACCAAAACTTGACCATATATTTCTAAAGTTATACCATTTTAATTTATGACGAGCTTAAACAACTTGTCCGAGGTTTTCGATATTATATCATGGGCATGTAAAAGAGCTTATTGAAAAAAAAAATACTTGTATATATAATATATGAATATTGATCCTTGTCATTACGAACAATTCAAAAACTATTTTAGAACTACAGTTCCCTGACCTAAAAAAGTGAGTTTAATCCAAATCTTTTTATGACTCCCATTTATGACTACATACATGATCATTAATGGGCCAGTAAACAACGTTTTTGTCTGGCTTATTGCTTGTAACTTCCGACAGTTTTTGAGGTGTATTCCACATCTATGACTACATTTTAACTAAAATATTGGCTACGAAAAATATTTTACCTGATAGAAGCAAATAGTTGAAATTTAATTGTGTCTCGCTTAATATATATATAACTTAAAGGTAATATGTGCCAGCTATTAAGTTTCAGGTCACTAGCTTAATTGCAAGGGTATGAATTATAACTTATTTGTAGATATATTTTTCTCATTTTACCCCTTAGACTAATCGAAATGAAAATGGGTTTCTTTCGCCTAAATATAGTACACCCCAAAGTTTGTCTCATGAACTTGAGTGAAATTAGCTGAATTTATATTTATTGAGTAGGGGCAATTACCCCATTTTAATCCCTTAGAAACTACTGACCAAAATTCTATTTGTTTACTTTTTTATATGCAATAAATGTACAAAATTTCAGCTATTTATTTTTATAGAGATGAAAGGTGTATTGTTTTAAAACGTTACACCTTAAATGTTAGTAGTGGTAATAATTTGTATGGCGTTATTTTACTCACAGAGTCTAGGCTTGCATAGTGAACACAAATACAAATTTGATCATATTATACACGCACAGACTTTTCTTATTTATTTATACAGGGTGTATCAGAGTGGGTGGCCGGCTTGTATAGCATTGAAACGAGAATACTTAGACATTTAGTTTAAACTGATAACCCAATATTTTAACCCCAAGGAATTCAGGAAAAATGTTTTCAACCCTATAAAATGCCCCAAAAGTGTATATTGGTTTTGGTTTTTGGGAAATTTTCAAATATAAAGGTAGATCGTGTTGTATCTCATTTTAAAGGTCTCGGTACACTGATCATTTGAAACAAAATGTTTTTCATTTATCTTTCACCGTCAATACAGGGTGGCCCGAAACATCATAAAAACTTAAGTTTACATATCTTTTTACATCTAACATAAAACAGTTTTTTAACAGCTACAATTTTTAAAGTACATTGACAAAGATGTGACCTTTCAAACAATACCTGATTTTGGTAGGTTTTCTCATATTTTTAGCAGGTTTAAAAATTTACAACTTTTAGAAGTTTAAAAAGTCAATATCTCAAAATTTACAAATTGCAATGTGGGTCATCTTACATATCAAATTGAAGCCCTTACAATTATCAACATTTTTTATATTTGAATTTTTTTCATTTCTCTATTGGCTTAAAATTTACAGAAGCCAATGCTCGTTTCAATGCTATACAAGACGGCCACCCGCTCTGATACACCCTGTATACAGTACACAAAATGCAGGTGTTTATTTAAACTTATTTACATTAGACATCAATAAGGACTATTTCCTAGACCTCAATCAATTCTTTTTTTTAACATTACTGGGCTGCGAGCTGTTGTATAAATAAGGCATTTATTTAATTATAAGTATATTCTAAATTCAGCTTACATTCTTAATAATTCCTTTACTGGTTAAATTAATTAATGTTTTAATTTAAGACAAAATCAAATCCATGTCATCTCATCATATTCTGTGTTAGTATTTAGTTAATTTATTTGCAAACTTTTTGATTTATGATAATAACATCGATTGCTGATATATATTTTGTATGTACAGTAATATTATTTTGTTTGTTGCCAGATCTAATAAGTTTACTAAACGTAAACATAACTTCTAGTAAGAGATTTTTCTCCTTTTTTTCTATTTATTTTTTAATCTTTGAAATTTTAAACTATCCACCAGATTAAAGTTATTCCAAAACTTTTCAGTAATTTCTTACATTACCCCGAACATCGAAACAGACAAACATTCAACTCACACAAGCAAATTTTACCTATTATTATATAAGTATTAAAGTTTAGGATAGAGAACAAACTTTTCTTTTGTATTATTTTTAATCAAAGCTAATCCTAAACATGAGCTCAAAGTAAAGTTGAGATAGGCCTACTATTTAAATCAAACACAAAAGTCAGATATTAATAGTAATGTAGGTTAAATATTTAATATTAGTAAATGTATTTTTCATAAAAAGTTTTGTTTTTTAAATCTGAGTTAGTAAAGAAGTCATTGTAAGAAATCAGCTTTTACTGAAATATACATGATCTTATAGTTAGACTATTATAATAACATATAATTATTTCTTTATTTGTACTAAAAATAACATTCGATCAACTGATGTATGCATTTAAATTGACACTTGTATTTTTTAAATAATTATAATTCATACATTTAATTTTTAATTATTGTGTACAGGTATTGCGTTATTGTAATATTGAGGTATTTTCCCTGGAACCTAAAGACGTAACCCATACATTTTTGCACAATATAAACGCAGTAAGTGCACAGTTTTCACCAAATTTGTACTCACTATTACAAATGACATATAAGAAGAATATTCAATATAAAAAACTAAAAAACTAAAGATTGATACGAATTTAACCACTTCTATGTTAAAAGGCAGTTTGTGCAAAAAAATTTCCGCGTGAGTTAATAATTTTAACTCGCAAAGACTTTGCAAATGTCCGTATAATAGATTACAAACTTGTTTGCTTTGTAGTGGCCAAAAAAATTGACATATTACGTTCTGGCGCTCGTTCAAAACGGTTTTGGCGTTTGAGAAAAGAATGCACATTATTTGTGGGTATCTAATTGTCGCGGGATTTGGCAGACACGTCTTGTGTTAGTTGGGAAATTCCTCTGGTTTATTAGTTTTGCCGCATGTGCTGAGTAAACATGGATATAGTTTGTAGTGAGGCAGGTGTTATATTCCTTCATCAAACGTTTTACTCATATTTTACAACAACGTAGAAGGAACAACAAAATATTTAAGATATATGGATCTACAAAGGGTGTATGTCACTCTTGGTGATACATCACTTTCAGATCCCCCCCTTCATGCTTTTTCATCCCTTTCATGCTTTTACTTTCTCAC
>JAGFPH010026052.1:0-10582 GCA_018207615.1 Philaenus spumarius
ACTTGTAATTATATTGTAATTTTAACCTCAATAAATTTGTATTTGTAACCCGTTTTCATTCATTTATACAGAAATAGATAGAATCTTAGTGACTTATATTAGAAGTTATTCCAATTGCAAGTTGTAAAATAATTATTAGAGTTATTCCAAAATTTAATAAATTCATAATAATAAAAGAAAAAGTGTTGTAGTTTTGTATCACGTAAAGTAGCATTACTGAACAGTCAGCTGGGAAGCACATGGCAATTGGATTTTTTTTTGGCCAGTATACAAACTAACTATATAACTAACCCAACTATCGATTATTTTACAGTCACAGATGTGTTTTTAATATAATTATAAAGTGATCTAAGAGTATTCAAAATTGAACTTGATCATTTTTTTGTAAGCTGGAAGTTACAAAATGGCGCTGCCGACGTGTCGCTTTTTAATTTTAACTTCATACATTGAACCTTTTGTAACCTTGATGTTACAGAATATATTATTGTACTTTTATTAGCAAACTTTATAATAATAATAATAAAGCACTCACAGTATCGTGAAAATCTTCTAATGTGAACTGAGGGAAACCAAGGGCAATGAGTTTGTCTTTGCTGTTTGCGGCGAGTTCTCGAAACCTAAAATTAAATTAGTAAATTTATGTAATTAAAAGTACTTTTGGAAAAGCATTTTATAAAATAACAAAATTTGTTTACTCTTACTACATTGCTAAGGTATAGTAAAGACATCTGAAGACTACCATTTACAGGTAGTCCTCGTTATACACAGTAGATGCGTGCAAAGTGCTATGTAAAGTGAAACCGCGTATAACGGTGGCTTTTATAGACTGGCGCGATAAGGGAAAATAGAAGGTCATACAGCTTAGTATTGGATAAAGTAGGCTTACGTTAAAAAGGATTTTAGTACTTCAAACAAATGGTTTTGTTATATAAATTAATTTTATATATTGAAAAAACATAACAAAATCAGCATAAACAACACAGCAAATGAAAAATTTAAGAATGTTAATCTCATAATGTGGTACCGCATAAAACAGGGACTGCCTGTACTAGCCATTCACATATTTTAGAATTTTTTCACATATTTAACCACATTTTATTTCACTTAAACTGGATTATGTAAGTAATCATATTATCATTAAACTCATAGTACAGTATCCTCATGTGCCAACATGGATTTTCGACACTTACGATCACGAAAACAAACAAAAACGGCAAAGGAAAGTGCATAGCACTTAAGAGGACGCCATGAGGGTTTGCCTTTCTCCACTGCCTCCTAGAATCCCAAAACTTTGCAAAAAAAAATATCAAGGACAAATTTCCCATTGATTTAAATTACCATTGTACCTACCTATGAATAAAAGTTTTTGTCCTCTTTTCAGAAATATAGTTCTTATTCTGCACATATACTATAAAATCTTGTGTTTATTCGTGGGGTGTGACAGGGATAGGACGTCACAAAAAGGGCACCTGGACTCAAAAAAAGGTTGCAGACCACTGGTTTAAACCAACTAGATGCACACAATGTAAATTTATTCTCTGTCAAAAGACGTTCAGAACCTGGCATCTTTTAAAGTAGTTTAAGCTGTTGAAAACTGTGAATTTCATGTGATTGTCTAGGCCTGATAACGAGGGAAACCTAATCCCATCTAATTCTAGTGTCACAGTTATGATTATCACAGCTGTGATTAACAAATTGTGAATGATTCTGATTAACATAGATTAAATTTCAGTAAACATTTAAAGAGGAAAGTGTAATAATTCTGACAGTTATTATTACATAAAGCATTTATATGTGGTTGCTAGGCAGCAGGAGTAGAAAAACAGGCTGCGTGAAATCACACAAGTGTGTCCAAAGCCTAAAGAACATTAAAAAGCAAACAATATACACTTATTTAGAACCATAAAAATTTACTTGGTATAGGCTACAAAATAAACTTCGGGTAGTATTGCAGGGGTAGAGTATGGTAATAGGTCTAATTATCTGGTCTTCAAAACTAACCCATGGAAAACCAACTTCTTAACATCTAAAACTTTCACATATTTAAACTTACCTATTGTATTCATCTTTATTTCCCAACAATCGTTCGAGATAGGCGAAAGCAAATGCTCTAAAGAAACAGTTTCCATCAGGTCGTATTCTACGCACACTGGAATATTTATTTGCTAAATCACGAACTTTTTGACGGTAAATGTCGTCGGAAAAATATTCACCCTCTAGATTTGTTAAACATTCTTTATTTCCCACAAGCGCAATGGACTCGGATATCTGCAAACAATAAAAAAACATAAGTGATATAAACATAAATTGAAAACAAATTAGAAAAATAATTGCGTAAAACTTACAATAAACTTTTTTGTAAAACATATATTTACATACGTAATCATCGTTTTAAAATATGCAGATCGGGTTACAGCTGTTTCCGTGCACGAATTTGCATACAATTGTACTGTTAATTCCCACTTACACGTCCAAGACCATCTTCAGAAGTATTTCTATCGAGATTATAAAGCTACCATTGGATTCGTCAAGATTTTATCTTTCTAATAGTGCCTTCCAATCAGATGTCACTATTTTACATGATTTATGACGAAGATTTCTGTAAACCCTTGCGATTGGACAGTTTTCAACCAATGAAACAGGCACATTTGTCAACCAAGATAGTGCCTACAATTTCATATGTTTTGACAGATTTCTTTACACCATTTTGTAGAGAAAAGTTTGATCTTTCTCACGGTCGGAAGTAAACTAGATATAACCAGTTATTTGTTTGTCTAGATAGCAGTTGGGCATACTGGTGAGATCGTCCGGCATCTGTCGCTTCCACGTTATCAAATGTCCCTTCCTGCCCATAATAATATCGACCGGCAAAGTTTTATTAGATTGAAGTCATTTTGTTATTCAAATAAAGATAACTCAAACACTTTTGTGAACTAAGAAAAGACAAGTATAGTTCTTTTCTTTGATTTATTCTCCACACTTTGTGAATTTCATTTTTGGGCAAAGCATATATTAGTAAATTACGTTTCAAAACAAAGTTGGAACATAAAAACTGGTGTTTTCAAAATAAGAAATTGATAAATATTTTTATACAGTTCTATTTAAAACTAAATTACAAAACTGTTTAACGATTATGAAAAAAAAATAACAAAAAATGTTTACTACTTGTTATGTAGGCCTAAAGTTGAACTTTTACATTTCATAACTGAACATTTTTTGTTTCTTGAGCTAATAACTTTTACAATTTTACATCAATAAATTTTTTAATTGCATATATGAATTCTTTGGACCTTTCTTTACAAAAAAGGTACAGAACACTTTTGGATTGGGATAGAATTACTATTTTTGGCAAATTTAAAAAAAAAATGCTTGCATAACCGGCTTCCCAATTTTAGCTTTAACCGCGCCAGGCCTAGGGTTAAAAACTTTTTGGCAAAAAATGAAGTAAATGTGTTGATAGATAAACATATTTGGTTTCCATACAAATAAATATACACAGTATTTGTATTAATTAACTATGCTACCAAGCATTTATTTATTTTTTATCCTTATTCCTGATAACCCGGTATTTTAAAAATTCGGCGCCTCTACGGTCCACATTACGCCGAGTTTGCGGGGCTCTATAATACTTTGTTATTTGTTCATGTTTTTCCCATTTGACGTTCGGTAATCCAGACAGTCTCGATAATTCCACAGGACTTCGGTATCTTAGAGTTCAGCCTAATATACTTTTTGTTATAAATTACTTACCTCTTTTTCTATGTTTCGACTCTGTTGAATTATCAAATCATCTTGATTAACACCTGTAAAAAAAGAAATATAAATATATAAAACGATAAGCGGTATCAATTATTTCAAAAAGTAGTCGGACAAATTATGAACACCATTTCTTTGAAACTTTTTGACAGATTACTTCGTACATACAGAACAATCAGACAGGAACAACACACGATTTGAATAACAGCTCCAACAATAAACTTAAAACAAAAATATGTAGCCTACATAAATTACATACAATCTTTGAGTATGTTTAATTGATATACAAATTAAAACCAAAATTAAAATATAAAACCAATCACAACTAGGGTACAATTTTCAGGATTATGTATTTGAAATTAACAGAGCTTTCATAGGATCACTTGTTTGTGTCACAGTCAAAAGTTCCCAGCAGAAATTTTTACAGTAGAAATACCGTCAACCCACAAATATCATAATGATTTAAAACTCAAATCATATTTTAATATGAATTTTGAACGGACAATGTTTGGCGACCCAAAAATAAATTATATGATACCGTTGTATGACGTACCATTCAAAAGGGCTTTTTAAAGAATACCAAAAGGATTTTTCTTAAGATTTTTACATGTAGCGTACTTTTCTTAATTCTTGTAAATATTGCTAATACAGCAAATAAAAATTTTTGCGACAAAGTCAAACTTCTTTTCCATTTATATGGAGTACAGTAATATTGTGTGTTGGGAGCTGCTAGTTTCATGAAATCCATCCGTCCCATTGTAGAAGAAGGATGATAGAGGATGGTTACACAATCTTAAAGTTTTGATGAAGTCCGAAGAATGTGTCAAAAGGCTCCATTCCAAAGAATTGCTTCACATGGTTCATAGATGGCACTTTAGAAAGGGGGGAGGGGGAGAAGTTTTAATGGATATGTACTAAATAATTTTTGATGGGAGAACCATCTTCTGGTATTGGCTGGCAAATGTATCCAAACAATAGATAATGGAATGGTTGTATTTCCAAAAAACCAAAGTTTAAAACCGGCATTTCAACACTGAAAATTAAGTGTATTGTGCTTCGAAACATGAAATCTTGCTTGCTGATTTTTTTATCAGAGATGAGACTGTAAATGATAACTTGTAAGATAAGACAGTGAAGAAATTGCATGAAATTAAAAATCTAACCAGCATAAGGTAACCAAATAAATGGTATTTGGGTTATTTTGATGAAAATACAGTAGAGTCCGCTTTATCCGGTCTAATATAGCGGAGTACCAGGCCGGATACCATAAAAGCCGGATAATCCGGTATAGGGTTAAAATAAGCCAATAAACGTACATGAGAAAGCTTTACAGTACTATACTACTGTAATTAGCGAATTTCCATAGGAAAAATGAGCTATTGCAGTGGCCCTTATGGTGAGACCCAAGGTCGGGAGTAGCAAATGAGCACCGATCATGGTCCCTAGAACACGTTTTGGGGTGTCATTAAAATTCATATATATATATGTATATATGTGTTCGCACTCTAGCGGCCGCATTTTAAGTCCGATTTGGTTCAAATTTGGTACACATGTTGGTTTTCTACGTTGCTCGGACGAGTTCGTTAACCAAAAAAATCCAACCACCGGAAGTACGTTTTTTGACCGGAAGTAACTATTTTTTGACATTTTTACTACGAGAATGAAATTTTTTTAGACTTTTTTCTAAAAATATAAATGTAGGATGTTATTCTGCACATTTTGTTTTTTTACGCGACCTTATAGCTCGCTTGGTTCCCCCGAAATCGATGAAAACGTAAAATACCATACAATTACCCGGTTCGAAGCCAAGTGGCCAAACTCGCGAGGCCACTAGGCGCAAACAAATTCTACTAATATATTGCGTACACACAGACAGCTGTTCAACGCCTTCGTGAGTAGACCTATTTCTCAAATTGTTGGTTGAAACCCTAAAACATAGGCCTATAAACTTAATTTTGGAAATTTGCTTAACTCACATCAGCGGTTCAGCTGCGTGGTCGAATTATTTAAATTGGAATCATTCAATAAAACAACAAATAGATGGACCAAATCTTGGGGTTTATTATAGTAGATACAACCATTGGTTACAAGTGTACACAGAAAACTTAACCTCAATGGCAAAATAGCAGAGATACAACTGATGACTGATGTGAAGAGAGAATAAAAAGAGCGGGAAACAGTCTAGCGACTATCGATAAGATACTACACTGCGTGCTGCATGGAAACTACACGATCTGCAGCTTGGTGAATAACACTTTACGTACTAACGCCTGCTATTTTGCGTTGATACTAGCCGCAACACACAACCGTAATGTCGTTGTCGTCACTACATTGCAGGTGTTCTTACGTGTTGTAAGATGTTTTCGGATCGCTTAGATAGTGCTTCATTTATTTCATTATATTCCTTGGATGCTGGGCCGGATAATCCGAGGGGTCGGATAAAACGAGACCGGATAAACCGGACTTTACTGTATAATTTATTGTAGGATTAATTGCAACTGCTTGGCTTTGGATAAAGTAAATCAAATCAAATATCTGGGTTTAATAATTAATTCAGATTTTTCATGGGAGGGACAAATTTAAAAAACTTGGTAGAGAAATGTACAGTGCGCTAAGAAAATTGTATTTAATAATTAATTAATACTTGTCCAGCATAGGTTTTATTACAATGTATGCCATGCATTAGTGAGTTCTTGCTTGGGTTATGGGCTGACTTGTTGAGGCCTACCACTCCACACTCAAATCTATTATAATAATCCAAAAACATATTATAAGAGTAATTTTGAGGAAATTTCGATTCAAACACTCTTGGCCTCTTTTTTCCAGATTAAAAATCTTACCTCTAAGATATATTTATACTTTTAAAATCTTAAGCTTTTCCGTACGAAAAATTATCTTCAGAAACAGTAATCTAACGCTAGATGCAAAACCAAAACTTACTTTGTACCGACACTCTTTTACTTTTAATGCTCCACGCCTCTACAATTTAGTTGTTCAATACACTTTAGAAAGGACTCAATTGCAGGGTTTTTAAGTAATATAAATGCATTGATTTTTTCTGTTGAAGATATGGAATATTCCATCCAGATTTTTGAGTGACGGTTAATTGATGACGCATAGTTGGTTGTAATAATTTTTTAACCCTACAACTGTTTGAGTGCTCAATTTGAACACTCGTGGTGCTTGGCGTAGGTCTAGCACTACTCAATTGACATATCTACTTTGCATTGAATACTTCACCCACTAAAAATCATCTAATCGCAATAAAACAAAAACTGTTGGAAAGGAAATGATTTAAACTTTAATTTTTGTATTTACAAATTTTTTCTAAAACGTATATTTACTTATGTAATCATCGTTTTAAAATTGTAGCCTTCAGTAAAGCTATTTCCGCGAGTGAAAACACAAAGAAATTACTCAACTTTGTCACTTCTCTAAAGCTCAATATTGCTCAACAGAAATATTTGGACAGTAATATAAAGTACCTTTGGATTTGTCAAAACTTGAATTTTCTAAAACTGCTTTCCAATCAGACGTCACTCTCATAGTTTCGAAAATATAAACGTTTCTGTAAACCAGCACATTTTGCATTCGAGATATCTCTTACAATTCGAAATATTTGTATGGATATGTTTATATCTATTTTTAGACGAAAGTTCAATATTTTGTTTGATGTAAAGCAAACCATATTTACTCTAACGGTTTTGTTCGTACAGTGCTGAGAAATACTGACAAGTGGGAAATTCAAAACTCGACTTTCTCACGCTCTTGAAGTGGCAGTTGCAACGGCTTTTCACACGGTGCCTCATATAGGATTCAAGCCAGAGGTCTCATTTTGGGATTTAAGTAAAGCTAATTCAAATACTTTTATGAATATATATTTTTATACAGTTCTATTTAGAACTAATTTTAAAACTTTTTTACATTTTGAAAAAAATTACTAAAAATATTTACTACTTTTTATTAGGCCTAAAGTTGAATTTTTTTCTTTCGTTATTGAACATTTTTTGTTTCTTGAGCTAATAACTTTGTAAATTTTTAATCTATAAATTTTTCACTGGCATATATGAATTCTTTGTACCTTTCTCTACAAAAAAGCTACAGTACAATTTTGGATTGGTTTATAATTATTATATTTGGCGAATACTTATATAGTTGTACACACTCCGAAAAGGCTTGGCATTAGAAAAATTGCATGAACAACTAGGTTAAATAAAAGTAAAAATAGCTTTTGTTTGATTTTTTTATTTTACATGAATATTGTATTATTATACAGAATGATTAAGTGTACTGTTAAAATATTGGTTTTTATAAGGCTAATTAATAAGGGGGCGGGGGTAAAATTGGTTTTTATTAAGGTGTGGTTACGTTTTTGGTTGGCTTGCAGGTATTAATTAATTAATGTTTTTTTGTAATTTTAAAGAAGGTTATATAATTTTTTTGTTGAGTTGGTTGAACAGCGACACTAAACTATTTTTTTTCATTTTCTCTTGTAGAAGACTCAAACAGGCAATGCCTAGGAGACTCTTATATTTTTGTTTGTTCACTACTATGGTAGAAACATTATCATTATTTTTTTAGCCAAGTAAGAATTGTTTTTATTCTTGATTTTGTTAACATTGTACAGTACAACCCAGATTATCCGAAATGCCTCCTTAATTCGGAAATCCAAAAAATAATAGCCCTATTGTATGTACCTACAATATTAAATTTTTGTTTTTTTAATCAAAATTAGAACCTTTTTCTACAACTTAAACATATATTAGAAATTAAGTAGCGCCATTAAAAAAAAAATGTGCCAATGTCAAACTATCAATTCAGTTTTCTCAGAACTCGAAAAATGTTAGAAAGTCCCCCTTTCCTTTGATGTCAAGCCGCCTATTTTCTCCCTCTCAGAATCAAACCGAGAAATAAACAAACTAAGCATTTCTTTTCACACGTTAACTGAAACACAGAGTAACTGAAAGTTTATTTTTAACATTTTACACACAAAACATAGGTTGAAAATATGGAAAAATGTAATCTCCGGATGGTCCTGTCAAAGTCGGTAGAGGGGGGTCCACTATAGCAACACTGCTAACTCTTCCTCCCCTCCTAACGAACAATTCATACCGACATTGCCGACGCATGCTGTGTCCGCTATATATCGCAACATACGCCTGGGAAACGATTTTTTGTAAACTTAGCTGTTACGTTTCTACCGACGCATGTGCACTCGCCTTTCTTTCTTTCTCTCCAGACGCCTCTAAACCATGTGTTGTTTGTTTTGATAAAGTTATATAGCCTGGCAGTGTAAATTGCACATAACGAGTATCGTGGGCATAGCATGCGTCCACGGACGGAAGCTATATTAGGTGTGAGAAGGCCTTAACCCTTTGCTCTCGGATAGCCAGTAATGCTTATTTTGTTAGTGGGTACTTATTTTTTTTTTAACAAAATCATGGGCTTTTAATAGACCTAACTCTTTTATTTTGCCATAAAAAAAGTAGATATATTATAAATTGTTATTGGTGAGTTTTTTTTTAGCTGTACATATATGGTTATAATATTTTTTAATGAATAAAATAAACCATTGTATACAACTTATCTAACAACATTTTTTTGGTAATTAAAAATAAAACAAAATCAAGTACTTGTTAACAAAAAAATACTTAAAAGCAATAATAAACTTATCAACTTTTGTTCTATTAAATTACTTCAAACTTTAAAAACACTAACCTAGACCACCACAACGTAAAACTAAACTGCTGTTAAGGTTATAATGAAACGAATATTGCTACGTTTTGATACAACACAGACCAGAGAAAAAGTGAGAATTAATTAGTTTAAGATTTTAATGCTAGGTTTCAGCCCAATCCAGACAAAATAAAACTACTAAAAATAAATTAATGCAGATCATTTGTTTGTCCACTCCTACTGGCCATCCGGGCGTTCGAGGGATTTTAACCTGTCCAGTACCGCTGGCCATCCGATCTGAGAGGAACGTAACTTGCACCAACTGTACATACTTGACAAAGAAATGGCTGTGGCCAGCACTAATGCCATCCAAGCCCAGAGGACTTAAGTTATATTAAAAATCCTGCCAGAGTGCAAAGTGTTAAGACTATGTCACACAAGTTTGAAGGAATGCAAGAAACAAACAAAAATTACTGAGTTTTTTTATTGAGTACCTAATTCATATGCTACAAACTATTAAGTAGAGTATACTGTACATATTGATGTACCGTAATCCTAAAAATGTAATTTTAACTTAAATAAAGAATATAAGTGTAGCCTACAAAGAGATTTTTGAATTCGTTTGACCTTCAAAACCTTTCAAAACTGTAGTGTGAAGGTTTTGAAAGGCTTAACCGAAAAAATTGTTATCCGAAACGGTTTCCCCCCTTTAGTTCAGTGAACCGGGGTTTCTCTGTAGTTTGATATTTGGTAGTGAATTTTAAAAAATTAACAAAACAAGCGATGGGCGAGTCGTGGAATTGTGCTGATGCAAGACAATGCTAGCTTCACCTCTTGCTACTGGTGCCATAAAAAGGCTGATCTCAGTTTTTAGCTAGGAACAAATCGACCACCCACCATACAGTATAAATGTCATTCTAAGTGTCAATCTGTTCTCTGTACTATGGTCGAGGCTGCAAGTTAGAGATGCACACTTGCAAAGTGCAGTCAATAATCCCAGACTGGAAAATCGAAGTGCAAACAAATTCTACTAATACATTTCGTTCACTAGGCAGCTATTCAGCACCTTTGTGAATAGACCATTTTCCCAAATGGTTGAAACCTAATAGTAGTTTACGCAACGATTGTATTATGAAGGCCTTTAAGCCAC
>JAGFPH010026053.1:0-10581 GCA_018207615.1 Philaenus spumarius
TACATTTAACAAACATACTTACAAACACAATTTATCTCTTTGGTAATATTAGTAAAAATTTGAAAGTGAATTTAAAATAGAAAATATGACGAATGAAAAGTCAATTTAGAAACATTAGTTATGAACATTTTCTAACATTCACTATAAGATTTCTTCAAAACATTAATTTTGGGGTTTTAATTTTTGGGATCCCATTATTTTTAGATTAAGGTTTTACCATAGGCTTCAAAATTACCTAAACGTAATTTACCTAGTAATTTAAATAAACGTGTGTTAACATGCATGTACTCTCGACGTGTCGTGCATTATTAAAAATACAAAACAAGAAAGTTTTGCGCTGTTCTGGTTAATAATACAAGTATGCGATTGTGTTTCAGTGTACGTAGATGCAGGAGGCGGTAGCAACAGTCCTGTGGTCTTGACTTTCGTAACGAGTGGACAAAATTTCCCAAGAACCTGGAAAGTTAGAGTTTGTCAAATTCCGTGCAGTGCATCTTACAAAGGTAAGTCCCACTAACACTCAAGTGCTGGACTGAAAATGAATACTAGTTGCATCTCAAGCTTATTAAACTGACAACAATTCACTATAAAAAAGACAAACGAACCTGTCCCGCTCAGAAGGTCTTTTTAGTAATGTGGATTTTACTTTAAACTAATCGATAGTTGAATACATAGTTGATATTCAATTAAAAATTACATTTAGGCCTAAGATTAAATTCATGATGTGATCACGAAAAAATAATCGTTATTTTTTAAATAAATATGTTTTGTACCTACACAATCATGATTTTCAAACAGTGATGTTTTAGTCCCGGCGGTCTGGTTCATGAGTTGACGGTGTACGAGCACTGATAGTGCCGCGTTCATAACGCTGAAAACCGGGCTTTAAATTCCCAAGTTATAAGGGAAGTTGAAAGCGCGTCGTTGGTAACGCGTCGACAACGCGAGTCCCGTGTTATACACCGCGTTTCTGAGGCGTTGCCAACGTCGTGTCACTCACTTCCAAAATGAACCTCATTCAGTTAGGCTGTGTAGTTGTATTACAAATATTAGAAAAATATGAGGAATTGTGTATGAGGAAGGCTAGACGGTGGGGTACACACCCAGTGCTTTCAAATCGTGTATCAACAGGACAGTTTCACTTAATGTTTCAATTGTTTATTGCTATAATCCTTTGAATTAAAGTCATATATAGGTGACTGCTGTTTGATAGCATAAATAAATGTTTCCGAATTAAACAATTTGCTACTTTGAAATAAACAATAACTACTAGAGCCAGGACAAAGTCGATACTTCTGACTACTGTGGCCTCTCTGTTAGCTGCGCTGCGAGGCCCGGTTAATTCAGATTCACCAGCGTTGATAGCGCTCGTATAACATGACCCATTTTGTAGTTCCATTTTTACCAAATTAACCAACGTTAACGTGACGTTGAAGACGAGGTGCTATCAGCCCTCATATAACATGGCCCTAATAACGTCAGTGCGGAGTGATCTAGAGGAAAGAATGTTTATAATGCACTATGCCTGACTCAAACCCGTCACCATTCACTTTAAGAAATATATATAATGTTTCAGAATTTGTGATAAGTTAAAGCACTTTCATAAATTTAGATTTTATTGTATATATATATATATATATATATATATACTCTGACCTGAGCTTAGCTTCCCCCCCCCCCATCTAAATCTTCGGTGCACCACTGCAAAAACAATTACACTTTAATAACGGCTTTTTAGTAAAGGCAAACCAAATTTTAATTTAGTTTTTAAATGAAGGTATATAATATAATCTGAATTTATTTTAATAGTTTTTGTAGTTTAAAGATAAATATACATTGAAACCAACATAATAATAAACTACCACAAGCCTGTTGTCATCTAAATTTATTGCATTGACACAGTACTGTTGGAAATTGGTTGCCAATGACATGTTCATATGTTTACTTCTAGTTCATAAATCAAAGCCATGTTATTTGCACACATACTGGGGTAATTCGTACGCTTAATAATTATAGGCCTACTTAATTATGCTTAATGCATAACAGGACCATTTGAAGGTTGGTAAATTAATTTAAAAAATTTTACAATAATGGTCCAGGAAGTAGGGATCACAATAATGAATAATAATTATAGAACACAAATTCATACAAAAAATAATTCAATTGTCAAATATTTTTAACGATGAAATTGACATCACCTGATACATTTAATATTTTTCAATAAAATACAGAGTTTTCATTACTATACAAAATCAAAACCTTCGTTATAACAAGTCCAAAACTAGGACAAAATTATATATTATCACTATTTGTAATTATGAATTCCAACCAACTAATCAAATTACCACGAGTACTTTATAAAAATAGCATTAATAAGAGTACGCAGTACGCACATGATTTCATCAGAAACCCCCACTATTTAGCACAATTGCAAAATCATAAATCTCAGTGCTCCCACTAATGTTTGGGCAATTTAAAGAAATTTCAAAAGTAAACATAGTTCAAGAGTTACATTAATATAAACGTCTTTTAAAAATCAGAACTGTGTAAACAAGTTTTGACTTACCTTGCCCTCTTTCAAGATCTTGAAGAGATGCCTTCAAAGATATGCGTTAAAATTTTAATTTTCTCAATTTTATTTACTGTCACGAAACGATTATATGTTCAGAATCCAAAACGGACGAACTTTTAAACAATATGAATAATTTTATCGTAAATTTTCCCATATACATAAATTTAGGAAAATGAAAAAGCACATATTTAAAAAAAGTCAAAGGATAATGTAGGTCGCGTGGTACTTATATCAAATAAAGTTGAAATTTTTTTGAGCTTTATTATATCTCCAGCCGTTTAACAACTGGGGACAAGAAACTCTATTTACATTTGTATTGCTCTTTTTTCTTAATAAATGGAAATCACAAGGAAAAATAAACAAATTCTACATTAGTCGTTATTTTTTTGTCATAGACATGAAGGTATGAAACAAAAAACACTCTCGATTTTGACTGACTTCTTAAAAAGACGAAAACAAAACAGAAAGACTGCACGTAAGAACTATATACTTATATGTTTAACAACATAATACAACATGTAAATACAAATGCCCATGTTCTCAAAAATAGTCATAGATGCAAAAAAATCTCTGAAGGTGGCATGAAATACTAAAGGATTTTTATACCAATAATAGTTTATACATTTTTCTGACTTCCAAATGACTTAAGAACAAGAAAGGGTCAAAATAGTTCCGATGGATTAAATAATATTAAATAAACAATAATTTTAAATAAATAAATTAAATTTACCAAATAAAAAGTAACAAGTGTAAATGACATTAAAGTATGCCAAATATAAGTTGTGGGAGGAATAAACTTTTGTAAGAATTTGTGCCAGTTTCAATATTTTCAAATTTATACAAACCTAGCAAATATATTTAATAACATTAATAAAAAAGGCAAATAAAAAAAACATATTTACTAAATTAGCCTACAATTCCAAATGTTTTAACATTGTATATATTTATTCCAGCGGACGACGGATGCTTACAATATTACACAGGGGTCTCTGGACAAATTAAATCCTTTAATTACGAGCCCACCACAGGACTTCATCTGTCCAATCAAGACTACAGCATGTGTGTGAGAGTAGAGAGGAATTTCTGTGGTATTCAGTACACTCAATGCCCGGATACAGGTGAAATATATTGTAATATATTGTATATATACATATACAACAATAGGGCAAACCCCTGTGTGCTCCGCATGCCAACCCCATTGGAGATTTCTATACACATCATCATGTTATTTTTTCTTTATAATAAAGGTGTAGGATTAATAACAACCCCAAAGCTAGGGTGGTAAATGATTTTAATGTCCAAATCAAATTATTTCGAATATTTTATAACAGCAGTTATAATAAAGGTTAAAAGAAACAGCAAGGCTCAAGTCTCCTAAAAGTTAGATATTCAAATAATTGCTTCAAAGTTTGAAATCAGCTGTTAATGGAAATATTAGAGCAAACACATGTTTTATCTGTTATTTTATTCAATTGGTTGCTGTGGCAATGAACATGAATACATTCAAGAAATATGTGTTGGTTCATCAGTCTAGGCATAACCTAAGAATTTTTCCGATCAAATGTATAAATATTGAAATCAAAAATGTTTTTATCAAAATAAATTATAACCTATGTTACTCAGTAATAGCGATGCTTTTTGTATTTAAAACTATTTTTTCAATCGGTTCAGTACAGTAGACTCCCGATTATCCGCGATAATGGGTGGCTGAATTTCCGTGTATAATCGAAATCGTGGATAATCCAAAACTAAAATAAAATGCCCTAGAAATAGTTCAAAATGACCGTAAAACTAAAATAAGTGCTTAATTAATTTTCACAAAAGGTTCAGGTAATTAAAATTAATTTTAATATGTACAGTATTATGTACCTTTATATGTTGGAAAAATTACATAGTTTCACATACACTATTTACATATTTACAAAGAACAAAAACAAAACAAACATAGTCCAGTACAGTACTACTGTTATCAAAATGCACTTTTACGTATGTAATTTGTATTTTTTTGGTGATCTCGGCATATTTTGGCGATCGCGGTTAAGCCGCAACGCGGGTAATCCACTCGTGGATAATCGGGGTTCTACTGTAGTTCCAAATATTGCCCCCTACATAAAAAAAACAAACAAACAAATTTTACCGCTTTATAATGTTAATACAGATTAGTATAGAATATATAGATATTACCTCATTAATACGCATTTTCACAATACAACCATTATTGTACTACTGTATGGAAACAATGTTGAAGTTGATAGTTTAATATAAAATGTTTTAAAAGTTGACGATTTACAACAAATTTATGAATACACCATGATAACAAAGATTTGTTGTTACAAACAAAACAAACCAATCCTCTTCTTTGGGTTTCTTTCCTCTTGCAAGCAACAAAATAAAATGCAACATGGTTTTAAAGTAATATACGATTATATATTTTATGAAACATTTTGCATCAAAGACAAAGCAAATACCATTTGCAAAAGCAAATAATATTTTTTTGTAACTTTATTAACAAACTGATTACTTTCAACAACTAAAACACTCGTCACATGATGTTTCAGTCAACAATAGAACACATTCCTTCACGTTAACAGGGAATACTCTAGGACAGAATCCAGTCGCCTCGATGATTGGCGGTGCTGGGCCAAACTCTTGTAATTCCGATTGGTTGATCATACCATGCGCCTCCAACGTCGGAAGAGTAAATGTTGGTTCTACGTCGACCTGTGTGGACAGAGTCTGTGGAGGAACTCTAAACACTGAAGTTTCCATTACACCTGCAACAGTATACAGTAAGTATTAACACACGTATAGTACTGTATATAGGTTATATTTTAAATTATTCAACAAATAAGTCCTGTTATTTCAAATCAAGCTGTATAGTTATTTATTATTATTACATAGTACATAGGCCAATATGTTTTGATACCTGGTGTTCAGTCCCAGGGTGGTTATGTCCCGATATATGAAATTTTGCATGTCGTAACTGTTGTTAGGGACTTACTTTGTCGTGCAGTCGGCGACCAGCTACTGGAGCCTACTATGTCCAGTTGTACATAATTTAAAAATTTAATTTTTCTGTGAATTCTACTTCCCACAATGACTGTTTTAAAAATAACTTGAAACAAGGGAAGTTATTGAAAATCTTAATGAATCACTGCCATCTACAAGACAAAAACATGAAATATCTTGCAGCCATTCAATTCAGATAAAATCTTGGCTTAAGAAGTTTAAGATAACATAAGTCCAAGATAGAAAGATGATTGTAATCTGAAAGTAATATCTGACACAATGTACAAAGTTTATACTTTCATTGTGGAAAGGTCCCTGAATCACTGAATTTATAAGTAGGTTAATAAAATATTACCTTTTATTTGTCCGTCAAGTGATCCACTCTATGAGTTAAAACACTACCGAATTTCACCCATCCATCATCAGGTGTTGGAATTATCACTCACACGAGATCGTCAAAACATTAAATAACTTTTACAAAATTTAAACTGCACAATACAAACACAAAAACACAAACAACGTATACTTTAAAATTAATTAGTACAACCCTCAATGTTGTCAGCACAAAAGCCGGGTCAGAACTACCGATAAGGATCCCTAACAACATTCGATGAGATTCCTCCCTCCTTCGCAAAATCATTCGATATTTTCAAATATTATGTTGGGTATTGCGATCGATTTCACACCCTACGCAAAAGCTGATGGTTTTGAAAATTTATTTCAAATTGGAACGGTAAATGATAATGAATTGAAAGTGCGTATTACGCATGAAAAAAGGTTCGAATGACCAGATTGCTGATAACACTAGTTGATATAATTAAAATTTATAATGAAAGATTTATAAGTTGTCATGTTTATGTAATTGAATGTTACAATACCTTGCAATGGCGACGTATAGCTCCGGTTCTGGCAATTCCCAAAATTCAAGTACTAAATACATAACACTCGCGTGAACAGCTGTTCCAGACGCAAAATTAAAAGTAAAAATAAATCACAGACATATAAAATAATATAGTTCACTTATTAACACTTATTACTAAACATGACAAATAATTGAATATAGTTTATGGACTTCGGTGATACGATTCTTGTATGCGGTTAAAAGCTAATTAATTGAATTGAACTGGACAAAACCAGAAGATGCGGTAGCCCAAGAGAGGGGGGGGGGGTTTAATTCCGTTTGAAATGGTCCCATCAAAGTAAACATTAGATACCACTGTTAAGGCGGGAATTCAAATGTGTAGATATACTGAACATATTATGTTAGAATTAAAAGATAATTTATCATTTATGACATTATGCTGTTCCATTTTTACCGCCTTATAAATCTCAAATTATTCGAATACACTCATGTATTTACTCTTAACGCATAATTTTATCACCTTCATGTTGGTCTGTAGGACGGTGTATTTATGATCGAAGTCAATAAGATGGGTAGCAAAATTGGATTTTATAGAGTTAAGTTTAAATTTTGGCAAATGTTCCTTAAAACTCTCTTACCAAACGAACGACCAGTCTGTCCTATGTAATATTTAGGACAGTCATCAAAAATCAATTTGTAGACTCCAGTACGTTCGGCAAAGCTCGTACATTTTCACGCTGTTTTATGTAATTCATTGGAACACTGTCTAATTTAATGGACAGTATCTCGTAAATTAATTTAGAGTCGAATGTTGTCTGTAAGATGAGTAAAATACAGGTGACTTACCTTCTTAGCTCTGTGCCTTTAATCGGATTAGCGCGAGACATTATTTCGAATATTAAAAAAAAATGTATAGCAATCTAATAAATCACCAAGCTATTTGTTTCGGACCTAAATACATACAGTATTTTTACTAAGTTTTATCCACTGATAATCACTTAGTCTGGAATGAATGATCTCTTAAATAGTGAGACTTACCTTAAAAACATGGTTTAAATGGTTTCACCGTTTTCAACCTTCTTAAGCCATCGTTGTTGAGTAGCTGGAAGGCTTCGACATTGATGTGCTGATGTAGTCTTTGTTCGTGACTGTGTGCGATTTTCCTGACTTCATTATCAACAGTCAGAACCTCAAGGTCTTTATTCAAGTTATCAAGGAGCATCAACGATACCACAAAGCACTGTATTTTGAAACCGTTGAATGATATTTCTATTACTTTGACTAGCAAAACCCCACAGTTGTATGACGTAAGTCCATACTGGTTTAAAGAATTGTTGATATAACAATAGCTTGTTGTACACTGATAGGGCAGAACAACAACCCAATAACCAATTATCTTTCTGTATTTTAACTCCTCTTGTTTTTTCTTTAAATGCGGCTTCCACCTAAGTTTGGCATTCAACATCATGCGAAGATATTTGGCAGTATTCTCTCATATGGAACCACTTTATGATTAATAAATACCGGTCTGTGCTCGATATGAATATTGGTGAAATCAACATGCACAGATTTGCCCTCATTAAGTTTGATACTTCTTAGACCAGCTTTGTATGACAGCTACAGCTGTTTGTGATTTTCTGACCGACTCAATTTTATTGTCACTAATAGCTAAAATAGCTATGTCGTAAGCAAATAATATTACATATAACAATATTTTATTAAAATGTTTCTGGCAATACCTAAAAAATGCGAAAATTTATGACAAACTGAATTATATTTGTTATTTAGGCAACAATGACGGTTTAATAATTATTCTATAATAGGCCTAACTCACAATCTAAGTAACTGGCTTTAAAAACTTTTACAATTCTGATCAACGTCTTGAACTAACATTTTGATGTTAACAAAACACAAGTCAAGGATTAAAATGAAATAAAAAGCTCGTATATTTAAAACTAGTTTTTATAGAACCAATATGCATCAAACTTTGACTGAAACCAATCAGGATAACACACAATACTGCAATCAAATCGAAAAACGATTTTGAACTTCAAGCGGACAGAATAATAGAAAGAGGGAGAGAAATTGGGGAGAGATAGAGAGAGAAAGGTTATATAGGTAGATTTGTATATTCTAGATAGTAATAACGGTATTAGCCTCTTATTTATTATTGATATGAAACAGACTGTACTTAAATACCAATTACATAAAGTAACAAAGTACCTCAACTTTTTTATTAAGCTCTTACATACATGTAACATTGTTCAAATTATAAAACATAAATCTTCAAATCGATGCTCTCCTTTTTTACCAATATTTAGTTTTATTCTATCCTACTATGTAATTCCATTAAATTGTTTGCTTGACTACAGAGACTGCCCACCCACTCACTATTCCACTCTAGAGCACAATAAAGCTATTCTCTGTAAGACAAAACATTTTGTTCTCCTAATGTTAAAATAAGACAGTACAAATTTTACAAATAGTCCTTTCTTTTTAGATACAATGCTCTTAGAAACCCTATTTCACACAGAATGGCGCACTAAGGTAATCGTTAATAATTTAATAATAAAGCATTTATCTTTTGCTCTTGTTTGAATGCTATAGGACAGGATTGGAAAATATTATTTTACTATTAAAAAAAATCAACGACAGAAAATTGTATGACTTTCAAATCACATTCAAATTAATTCAAAATGAGCAAGGAGATTTGTTCGTCATAACGTTATTCTGATGTGAAATTGATGAAAAATTAAATCACTTGTCTTCTTTGTATGCCTACTTTGTAGGTCCAATATTTCATATTGAAACATTAACAATAAAACAGTAATTGAAAACGTGTCTTTTATCAGAATATAAGTCCCTAAACAAAGAATATATTAGAACAATTTGAATAACCTATAATACTACACGACGACACGGATTTTTTATTGGCATCTTAGCTTCATAAACTACAATAGGATGTAACAAAACAGAAACTATTCATAGAAAATAACCAATTCTTTCAAGAAAGAAAATACTGAGATTAGAGAAAAACGCAATATAGGGCCCGTAAGGCTATCTGCTTGCTTAGGGGTTCCATTACAAAAAAAATATATAAAAAAATATATTTAAATTGAATACAGAATTCACCGCGGTTATAAACACAATACATTCAAATTCCCATTTTACAAAGAAGATATTATAACACACACTTTTTTTAACTCAAATTAAATTAGGCCTACTATTTTAAATAATCTAGTACCTTGCGTGCAGGATAACTGTCAGCATACATGCCCTTTCATCCAGATACTCGCATACGTACAGATTCCAAATATATCGCATTCACACAGATGTACATATACATAATGTATAAAATATATACATTCACATATAAGTATTTAACATGTTGAAACTATAAAACCTTCAGGTAACAATAATTTGTCCTAAAAAATTGAAAATGGAATATAATATAGCCATAATATCCGTTTCAAGGGGTATTACGATAGTAAAACAAGTAACACTCATATCAAAATATTAACAAAAGACTCTGAAAATGTATCATTCCTACAAGGCGGTTACTATTACTGAGGGATGTACAATAACTCTTCTACATTATTTCAAACTAGTAACAAATTTCATATATCTCTAAGAAAAGTTTTTGGGCTCTTCAAGCATTTAATGTCTTGAAGTAATTTGTTGTACAACCACGGAACCAAAAAGTTAAATGTACGTTTATAGAAAGTTTTAGTAGGTTTTGGCACTCCGCGATTGTTTTTCCTAAGCTTTTTTTCTATAATTGCTATCAGAGCATGGATAATTTCCGCTTCTCAGATAAAAAATCTATCTTACAATAAGGGCTACTATTTAAAATGTTTGACTTGCAACAAATTCCCTTCTTAGATTAATAAGGGTAAAATTCATTCTTACCCTTAAAAAGGGCAGAATTTGCCCAATATAACTTCCTGAAAGTTTGGAGTTAATACGTGTAACAGGTTTAAAATTACAAAGGGGTTGAGGTCACTTTATTAGCAGCTCAACTCTATTGGGATCGAGTTTCAGATTTAGGATTCAATATAAACCTCTAGGCTTAAGTTTACTATTTAGTTTCAATTCCTTGTCTATATATGTTTGAGTAGAAAGTTATAGTTAATGCTAC
>JAGFPH010026057.1:0-10580 GCA_018207615.1 Philaenus spumarius
CACATACATTTTTGGAGATATTATAGTAGCTACATAAACTAATCGGGTGAAAGTTTACATTACTATCTTACGCCATACTGCGGCAGAGGTGCCGACGTATACGCAAGAAAATGCTCTAATACTTAATTTTGTAATGTTCAATTTTATTTCTAAACGTCTTAAATAAATGAAAACAGAAAATAAAATTTAAAGAAATTAATTATGAACAGAAAATAAAACACTTTAAACTCAAACACAATTCACAACTTATTTAACTCGGGAAATATTAGACGTATCTTTTCAATGACATATCGGACTGCGCATACGAACGTAATAGGCCTAAACAGGATTGCCGGACTCCGCTATTCCTAAAATTTAACATCACTTAATCAAATATATTTAGGCCTGTAACAAAACAGGAACACATACAATTTTAATTTAATGAAATTCTGTAGTATAAAAATACTTAATGTTCAGCGTATTTTACATCAAAGTACAACTTATGGATATTTGATTTACGTCGATTTTCACGATTCGATGTATTGAATCACTCTGATGTAACAAGGGTCCATATGTATTCGTTACATCGATGTATTATGAATATGTATTATTTCGTTCCACTGGAAATTTGACGATAGTGGCGCTATCTATTGGGGAAACGACGGAAGCTGTGTGAAACACCAATGATTTTTCCCTAGCGCTACCTCGCGGCGCGATCATGCACTATTTTCCCGACAACCTTTTTTTCGGCACACAGCCCCCGTATGCATGCATGATCTATTTTATTATTCATGATCTATGATTCAACATTCAATAGAATGTGCTTAGGTTGGCCGCACTCGCACTACTCTATTTCCTTAAAAAAAAGGAGTGTCGTAATCGTAATACAGCAGTTATTTGTGTCTTAAGGGAGGAAAGTATCTCTCCTCGAAAGGAAAGGTAATTTTCTTGAGTTCGACTCAGATACTTTCTTTTCATAAAACACACATTTTCCCTCCAGCTGCAGTTTTAGTAAATAATTTGCTTTTTAGCCTACTATGGAAGAAACTTATTAAAACGTGGACATTCATATTTACAAAAACAAAATTGAGGTTATGCCAAGAATACACCATACCTACCGGAGTTCATTGATGCGTTATTATTTCAGCAGCTGTTTTGCTAACATACTATGATTTAGCGGGCGGAAAACTGCCTATATAAAAAGCATTGAATATTATATAGGCAGGCGACCGAGTAAACTTTGTACACTAATTTAACACAACTTACACAATTAGGAAGTGCAATGTCCATTTCATCGGTAGCGTGACGTGACTAAATCCACACAGCTATTGAGTTAAGCCTTTGAATTTACCACTGCCTATTTTATTTCGTCGATTTCTTCTTCTTTTACGATTAGCTGTTGCATTAAACTTCTGGTTTAGATTAGTACGTGTGTAAAACAATGAAGAAGAAGAATCATTGACAAAGGCTACTATAGTCAAGTACAAGGGTGTAGTCGTAAATTGTCCCTGTGAGAATGCTTACAAGCTTACGGAAATATACAGTACGATTTTTTTAACCGTGCCCTCGGCCAAATTGTACTAACCTGAATGATAACGTTAGAAATCGCTCTTGTCTACTCTAGTTTTCTCCACGAAAACTGAGCCGAGCGGCGTGAAACAGCGAAAACCGAGCTTCAATAACAATGACATTTAATACACTTTAGCAGCGATGTAAAATTATGAAACTTTCACGGATACGCAGATAAGAACCATACGATTCGTATGATGTAAAAGAAAATCCATTACAAAACCTATTTCATATTTTAAAAATCAATATTACAACAATGTACTTTAATAATGACATGAAATTTTCACACCGCAGGAAAGTTTTTTGTTTGTTGGCCAGAAACAAAGTGTTCGCGAGAAAGTTTTAGATAAAGGTCCAAATTAAATATTTTATTTGAAACATTTTTTCGTTTGACTTACGGTTTGCTCGGTACGGATGTCTGGAGTTAGATTCCGGGGAAAACTTCCTGCCTGGGGGGAAGTAGGCCTACTTGGTGTCTGGCATTTACCTTAACCACACCACAGTATTATTATTCGAATACTCGAACAAGAGACAAGTAGTCTATGACTCATTCATATAGTTTTTATTTCAATAATTTTATTCCAATAATTATTCAATCATTTTTGTTTATTCGAAGTTTGTGGAACTGCCTTTACAATCCCTCCCCGCTACACCGCTAGCCCACCGAGCGCTAGCCGAGCCGAGGGCACGGTTAAAAAAATCGTACTGTACGTGTGTATGTTACTGAACTTCTCCTAAACGGCTGTATCAGTTTTGATGAAATTTTGTGTGTTTGAGTGGGTCCCTGGATGGTTTAGATTCACAATTGTAAGGAGTTGAAATGAGGTTGAAACCCCTATACAATAAATTAAAGTAACTTCATACACGCTATACAGCTAAAATTTTGTAATGTTATTTTTAAGGAATATACAAAACTATTTGCAATTTGATTATTTAATTCAAAGGGATAAATAGAATAACTAACCTTAAAATTAAACACTTACTTTTACAAAAACTTTATTCTCAAAGACTACTCAACTAATTTTGAGAATATGGTCACTACAAACAAAAAGGTTTAAATGGGGATTTGAAGATACCCCTATACAATCAAAATAAATTGCACTAAATTCCTACAAACTATAAATCTAACATTATTTTATATTATTCTTAATTGATATAAAAAAACATTTACAATTCGATTACTTAAGTCAAAGGGATGAAATTTTATAACCTCCCTAAAATTAAATCAAGCAATAGCGGAGCCAGGTCCTCTAGTTTGTATATAAATATTAATTTGTTAAAACACGGTTCACTTCATATTATTTATGTTATTTATTTCAACATAATTTTATGTCGAGGTAGAATAATATTTTATCTGTGGCTGTTGATGTTCCTGTGTATTCGCCGAATAGGCCTATAAGGGAAAATAATTTGGCTGGATAAAATCTATATTTTAACTATGGGTGTTAACATAAACAAGTTATGTTTTATTAATTATTATTCTTAATCAAAACTTATATTATAAAAGCAGACATCCGCGGCTTCGTCCATAGATAAGAATATTTGAATTGAATTAATAATGAGTGAATATTTAGCCTTAAGCAGGCCATAGACGTGCCGATTTGTATGATAGATTTGTATGTGTCAACATTTCGCTATACACCAAACGATAGGACTTGTGCTACAACTTCTTTAAATAGACAATTTTATACCAACAAAAATGAGTGTGTAGGGGCATTACACGGTGTAGAATTGCAGCGACAACTCTGTCAACATGTAATGCCTCCAGACATTCGAACCAATTAGTAACAACTTGCTAGTTTCCTCTATTTGCGCATTCATATCCTAGTGTTTAGGGCTGTTACTTTTGTCCACACAAAACTGAAAGCGCTGAATGTTGGCTCATACAAATAACCGCCCTAAACTTACAAACAGACCTAAAATAGTGTTGTGCCAACCATTCATCATGTCACATCAAAAAGTTATTGCTGCCGTAGTAGTAATGCATAATTTAAATCAGAAAAATAAGCGTAGCAAATTAGCGCGGGTCGTACACGTCGTCTGCAGAAATTCCATTGCGCTTGGAATCGATAACTTTCTTCAGCTCTCTTCTAAATGCTGATCTTAATGAATACATTTTTCTTGTTGCAAGATATCTATTCGCGTCAGCTTCAACATCTTTTAATCTTTGAACTAAGATTGCGTATACCTCGTTCATTAAATTTCTATTACCGGTACTATAATATTTCGACTTGACTTTCCACAGACAGGGGTGTGTTTTATAGAGTTCTATAAATTCTTGTAAAAATGTTTTTGAGTAATTTCGCATATCACACATGTTAGTAGAATAATGAAAAGAATAGTATGACACTAAAAATAAATGTAAATTACTAAAAAAACGACAAATGTAGATCCTAAGTCAAAAGTACTAGACTTTTAGTATCAGTTGGAAAAAGAAAACGAAGAACACAACTAGCCACGGATTCGACACACTAGGTTACGTTCATACAAAACCAAGTGAAATCAAACCCCTGTTGATTCACAGCGACATGCTTGTGCATGCAAGTTTGCCATACAGATATTGCGCCTAAACATAGAAAACTGTTTGTGCAGACAAATTGGAGCCAACATATTTCATGCGTGTAGTGGTGACACATGTTGTTTCATGCAAAACGCCGGATATAAGTTTGTACAAACAATTTAGAGTAATCTAACTTGTTGGCCGACTTGTATGTGCAAACAAATCTGTCGAGCATCTCCTATAGTGCAGTTCCGATTAATGTTGGTGCCGACATCTTACAGGAAGTAATCGTTTCCAACATATTTGAGTGTTTAGGGACGAAATCTATTTTGTTGGTAGATACATGTGTGTCATACATATCTCCGCGTGTAGGGCAGCCTTTAGATCCAACATCAAATGTAAATCATCCTACAACCCTCCCCCTCCCCTTATAGTAGTGTTCGTCTAAATTTATCAGTGTGTAAGATTAAACATCTCGCTTTTCACATCTGTGCGTAAAATATATATAATGCCTACGTAGGTGTTAGTTATCCCATTTTATCATTTAGATGCAAGTATTCGGAATGCAATTAGTTTTCATTCCTGTGTATTATGTGATTTGTCTATGTATCATTTAAGAAATAAGTGCACTAAATTTCAGCTCTCTAACTTTAAAAAAAGTATACAAATTATTATTTATTATTAGGGGTAGTTTCCTCATTTTCACTCCTTGGACGCAAGTTATCGAAGTGCTTGTTTATTACTCTTCCTATTTATCACTTAAGAAACGAATGTTCAAATATAAGTTCTCTAGACTCATGGGAAGTATAACAGTTTTAATGTTTTACTGCAAAGTAACCGAAATATAGTTTGCATAGTTAAGTCTCCCTTGACCTAATTAATCACTATGCCAAATTTGATCCCGCCCTGACAAACGAGCTGGGCGTGTACACCTAACACCCATGCAAAATGTAATCAGACATACCCACCCATGTTCTCACATACTTTTATTCTTTATACAGCATATAGATATATAAGAGGTTTAATATTTCGAAAATAAAACTAATAACTCAGTAATTATGTGATCAATTCTTAAAATTGTGTAGTAAAATATAAGAAGCTAGAAAAGAAAATCAACGATTGAAATGGGACAAAAACTGAAATATTTGTTACATCGTTATTCTTAATATAAACTCGTGAATCAGTATAATATCACATTATAATTAGTTTAATTTTAATATCGAACTAGGGCGTTCAAAAAAGCGTCGCTAATAGGATTGTAAAAGGTTATGCAAGCAGGTTATTTTACATAATTAGGCCCTACTATTAAATTCTAATATGTCATCTTATTTATTTTTAATTAGGATGTAACATAGTGGTTTCTTATTTTTAAATTCCTCAATTTATTAAGGTTTATTCTCTAGTTAGGAAAGTATAACAATCAACATTTTTGATAGAGGTTGTTACTACATTTTCACCTCTTAGCAGTACGCTACAAAATGTCAATCTACTATAATTTTTTTATGTATGTTGTAAAAAATAAATGTACAAATTTTCAGCTCACTAACTAAGGATGCAATAAACTAAATGTAGCAATAAATTGTTATTGTTTTGTGGGTTGTTATCATATTTTAACCCCTTAGCAGCAAGCGACAAAACGCAAATCTAATTGAATTTTTCTATATATCTTGTAAGAAATTAAGAAAAAAATGTACAAAATTTCAGCACTCTACTTTAAGGAAAGTATAACAATTAATATTTATTGTTTTAGGGGTTTTTCATCCCTTAAATCAAATTTAATTTAGCCTATGTTACTCAGGGATAGTGTAGCTTTTTATTGGTAGAACAATTTTGCAATCGGTTCGGTAGTTCCAGAGATTCCCAACTACATAGAAACAAACAAACAAACGAAGTTTATCTCTTTATAATATTAGTATAGATAATCTAAATACATATTCATACAAATTTGAGAAATTAACTTCAGTAATGTAGTAAATCATATGTAGTAGACAGAAAAGTGAATAAATATTAAGCAGAAATTTCCAATATCCTGTTATATATATCACAATGTTAGACAATTATTTATTTAAGATAGCTAGATAATTGACCGAGCGTAAGCGAGAGTAGTCATGGCCGATCTTTAGCGCTAACATGGGCTCTTATGGGACTACGTCTGAGATGCGTTGCTGACTTAAGCGGAGGAGTGGGGGTTGTTAAATTCACGTATATTTGTTAAAAAGTTGAGCGTGTAGTGATGTATGTATGAAATTTTGTGCTCCGGGGTCAGGGGCTCCTCCCCCAAAATTTCGAAAAAAAATATTTTCTGAAAAATGGGAAAATTTTGAAAATTGAGCATGGGGTTCAGTTCAAGAGCTGTATTGGACGTAACGTAGACATTTACCCCCACCCCACCCCACCCCCTTCTCCCACCCCCACCCCTAAAATTTTGAAAAATTCAAAATTTCGAAAAATGTGTGAGGGATTAATTTAAGGTGTTTAAAAAGTAAAATAGACTACCCCACCCCCAACCCCACCCCCACCCTAGTAGAGTGTAGGGCACTTAACCAGCATTGTATCCTCAATGTTAAACGACGGCGCTAAATTTATAATCCGTCGCCATCTTGTCGATATATCGCAGCCATTTTCGCAACCTCCTATATATACAGGGTGGTCCAAAATTCGTAAAAGCGGTAATATTTAATTTATACGAACAATATAATGCAATATTAAAAGATAAAATAGAGTTATCTTATCCTAGTTAGTGCGTGTGAGGGTGTGTTTGTAACACTTAACTTCTATATACAGAGTGTCCCCGAAATTCTTAAAAGCAGTAATATTTAATTTATAGAAACAATATAACTTATTATTAAAAGGTTACGACAATTTAAGTTATCTCAGCCCAGTTAGTATGTATGGAACACTTTACTCCTATATACAGGATGTCACAAAATTCTTAAAAGCGATATTATTTTATACGAACAATAGAATGCATTATTAAAAGGTATCGACAATTTAAGTTATCTTTATTCGGTTAGCGTTAAGTGTGTGGAACACTTTACTCCTATATACAGGGTGCAAAAAAAAAAAATACTTAAGAGTGGTAATATTAAAAGACATCGGCAATTTAAGTTATCCTAAACCTTGTTGGGGTGTGTGTATAAGCATATATGTTGTTCAACGGTCAGATCATAACAGTAAATATTAACATAGAATAATGTAATGTGTGACCAAACATATAACGATTGTTATGCAACGTAGTAAGTTTCTTCGAACCTTGTCGATCTATATTGTTCTAACATATACTAAAAACCATTATGTATATCTGGAAGAACATTGGTACCTAGTCAGACCGAGCGTAAGGCTTCGCAGTGCCCTTGCAATATAATGTAAAATGCAATATATAACTGTTTCTACTGATCTTACTGAACTTAAACTTTTGTAATATGATGTAAAATACAATATATAACTGTTTCTGCCGATCTTACCCGAACTAAAACCCGGAATTGACCGAACTTAATTCCTTGTAATATAATGTAAAATGCAATATATAACTGTTTCTGCCGATCTTACCAGGACTTGACCGAACTTAAACCCTTGTAATATAATGTAAAATACATTATATAACTGTTTCTACCGATCTTAACCAGACTTGAACGAACTTAAACCCTGGTAATATAATGTAAAATACATTATTTAACTTTTTCTAACGATCTCACCCGAACTAAAACCCGGACTTGACCAAACTTAAACCCTTGTAATATGATGTAAAATACATTATATAACTGTTTCTACCGATCTTACCCGAGTCCAACCGAACGTAAGGCTTCGCTGTACCCTTGTAATATAGTGTAAAATACATTATATAACTGTTTCTGCCGATCTTACCCGATCTAAAACCCAGACTTAACCGAACTTAACCTTAGGCTTCGCTGTACCCCGAAGTACCTATATAAAATGTGTTATAACCCGACCGAATCGAAATCGTTATCAGAGTCGCTCGCAGTGATAGTTTGAAGTTTCTCTACCAGAACGTGCTGCCATTGAGAACCTATAATGACGTAGCGTCTAGGAACGTCGTATCTCCCGAACGGTTGGTCCTGGGCCAACCAAACTTCGTGTACGGTAGGTAAGTCAATTGTTGTGTGGGTTGCATAACCGAAAGTTTGAAGGGGCAAAATTTTTCAAAATGCAATAACTCAAGTGTTTGTGGAGGGATTTCATTCGGATTTTAGCTAACATAGTTGGTAATACACGTACTTTATTCCTATATACAGAGTCCCTCGGAAATTCTAAAAATGTGTGGTTGATCAGACAAAATTCAATAACTCCCGTGTTTGTGGTGGGATTTGGTAGGATTTTTTAAAATAGTTAGTAATACATGTACTTCACCCCTACATACAGGGTGCCTCGGAGATTCTCAAACTGTGGGGCTGATCGGAAAAATAGGTATATGCGTTTAAAATTTTGGTATGGAGTAATAATTTGTATAAAATGTGTATGCAACAATGTGTTATAATGTATAAGAAAAAACATACATTGTGTTATATGACATATAATATGTTGCAACAGATTGTTGCACGGGCCTGAGTGATCGGTAAAATACGTACAGGCGTTAAAAAGTTGGGCATGGAGTAATAATTTGTATAAAATGTGTATATAACGATGTGTTATAGTGTATAAGAAAATTATATAAACATAACTTAGCCTAGTCTAATCGAAGGAACTGTCATAATATAAAAATAAATTATTATAGCCCGAATGGCAGATGAATCTCCCTAATAATTAAAAGTTATTATAGTTGAGTGTTAAACTTTATTGCTATTTTAACCTAGTTGTGTTTGTGTGTGAGTGTAACACTTTATTTGGTTATGGTGAATTTTATTTGTTCTCAACATTTGATTTTGCAAGCTTTGAAAACTTATGGAAAACAGGTAACCGTACCAGTGAAGCCAGTTTTTTGGGTTTACCAGAACGAATTAAGAACAGAAATGACTGTAATTTTGGCGTAACCAACTAAGAAGAAAAAACAACGGTGAAAAAAAAAAGCACACTGCACCTAAACAGGTGCACAAATAATATCTTCAATAATCTAGGATCCAGGTTTTCAAGTTTCATAAAAAGGGTACTCTCCATAAATTGCTTTTATATTTGTTGAAAATAGAATTCAGGCAACTTAAAGATGACTCGTTTAGTCGTGATAAGCGTATTCTGTTTAGATTTAGGCATATCTTGCTTTCCTTTTGTAGCTGCACTTAGCATGACATACACATATAATATTCGCAAAGATATTTAACTGCCTAAATAAGGGCAATTAATGCTCAAATTTTAATTTATATAAAATTGATCTTGTTTTATTATAAGCATTTAGGTATGTACCACCGCACACCGCAGTCCATATCTTAGTTTAGAATTAGCATAATATACAACTTTTACTATTGAATGCTATAAAAGTAATACACTTTTTCAATAGAAAGTTCCTTTTGTAGTTCCAACACAACTAACCTAATAATAATGATTTATAATAACTAAACATATTATTATCTTAATTTAATTCATTTTGCTACACTGATTTTATTTTTTTAGTCTATTTTATCATGTTCTTTTGATTGATTCATTTAATTTAGATTGCCTCAAAAACTCTCTTACAAGCGTCAAGGTAATTTGGAAAAATAATAAAAATTTTGAAGTTGTCCAAAGTCATAAATCAAATAAAAGTTATCTCTACCTTAGAAATAACTGTGCAAGTATGTTTGCCATTAGCATCTAGGATGGATCTTAAACAGGCTAAACTATGGGATGGCTCTTGTTGTAATGAATGCCTAACCATCATTTTGAGTTGACTTGTTTTAAACATTATGTAGGATTTAGGATTGTGATGTAATTAGTACTAAAATAATTACTTTACATCTCTAATGAGATAGATGGGAATCGACCACTTTCCATAGCTACCCAGGAGGTACGGTCGGAACATCGTTTGCTTTTTGTTTTACGGGAGCATCCTCAATCGTTAGAAAGAGTCTATATCTCTCGACGGGTAGCCGAAAGTATCCTCAATCATCAGAAAGAGCCTACACCTCCCGTTGGGTAGCTAAATGTTAGCTACACCTGATAATGGATGTCAAAAGCCAAGCTGATTCGCTAGTTTCAAACTAATGTAAATATCAACCTGTTCATTGAGTAAGGGATGAGGTCATTTAATGAGACAACCAAAAATTATATGATTCCGTTCATTTTAGTGTGTGTGTGTGTGTGGGTGTGTGTGTGTGTGTGTGTGTGCGGGTGCAAGATACGTTATTAAGACAAAACAAATGATACCGGTTCGCTAAACAAGAGAAATAAAAGGAGACTTGAATGGAAACAAATTAAGGCTTTTGATCTAGATTTGTAGTAAAGAAAAAATGTAACACAAACAACTTAAAACTTAAAAAATATATTGAAGAGAAACGGCGACTGATAGCATCAAGTAAGTATTGGTTACCTCTACACATAGGATAGATACTGTTAAGTCACAAAGCATTTATGGTTATGTAAAACTGAAAGTTGCAGTATATAA